>JAOPUD010000107.1:14878262-14888947 GCA_027122715.1 Trisopterus minutus
CTCTCTCTCTCTCTCTCTCTCTCTCTCTCTCTCTCTCTCTCTCTCTCTCTCTCTCTCTCTCTCTCTCTCTCTGATCTCTTTCATCCCTGATGTATTCTTTTTGTGGCCAGGCGATGTCGTCGAGGGCTTTTCCTCGGGTTTGAGCACAACTTTTACCCATCATCTCCTCTCCAGGTCTCATGTATTCACCCTGCTCAGCCTTTACCTGTCTCATTGTCAAGGCTCTGGCACCGGCGGGCATGTGTTTGATAGGAGCACACTGGCAGTGCACCGTTTGAGGTACTTTGTAAACTGATGGCTTGTCAGAGGTGGATATTTCAAAGTGATCTAACATTTGATCGGGGAACATTGGTGACGGCGATATTTGACTTTTTATTCTTTATTTGGTTGTTTATTCACTATGGTGTTTGGGGTAAAAAATCCCATAAAAAAAAAAATCCCATTAATCTGCATTGTATTGTTTCTCTATTCCATTATATTCTATTGTATTCTGTGCAGAATATGAGGTGTGGCGGTAAGATAAAGTCTCGTGACCACATTGTGTGACCCATTATAACATAATGACAACAGGTCCAAGGAATGTAAAGGTTGGCCATGGGAAACGATAAGGGCAGTGTTTCCCCCCCTGTGTTGTATCCCGTCCCTACAGCGGTGGTATGAGGTGAAGAATGATAAGGATCCGTGCCTGCAGGTAGCAACATTGGTTTTCACCGGCCTATGTATACGTATATGTTTTTCATGGATCTGAATAAACCTACATAAATATATTTATGTTCGCTTATTTTACTCATTGTATAGTTTCGGTGCATAATGGCAGGCGTGTGCCACCCAGACGGGTGCTACACACTGGTACTGGATGATGTGTGATATCCCCCCAAACACACATACTCAAACTTACTATGTGTAATGAAAAGTGTTGAATAAATGCAATTAAGTATTATTATTATTATTATTATTATTATTATTATTATGGTGTATATATTATTATTCTAAGGTTCCCCAGCATTGGACATTATTTAATGTCTTTTCTTTGTTATGAGTTATTACTGGAGAAGAATGAGGCATTTAGCTGAGTATGCTTAAAACATCTGGTGAGGAGTAATGGAAAAATAAATGTTGACATTTCTAGGTGCGTCCACTTCCTCTGGTCCACAGGGGACATCATCGCTTGTCGACAACATGAAAAGAAGAGATTAGGCCGATATCAACAGTGTGTTCACAGGGACCCAAGGGGGACGCAAGGGTCCTCAATCGTCAAAAAATGAAATGTACTACTTTTACTACATTTGAATTGAAAATTATTCGATTAGTCAATTATTTGTGTTATTCTATTTCAACAGCTCGCGTTAGGAAGTCTGATCCTAATGCGAGTGTGCTTAAGGAACTATTATTTTCAACTGTACTGTTGAAAATATTTGCAGCACTGAATTAGGGAAAGATTGTGATGACTTAAAGACTTAAACTCTTTAAAGTTGTTTACTCCATTGTTGTTTTACCATTTATTCCCTCTGTATTTACACGGCCTGGACTCTACAGCTTCTGACCTACAGGGCCAACTTTTGCATACTGCTGTTTTGATTAAATATTCAACCCAGCGCCTTAAATAAACAGCAATTGTGCGTTGTGCGTAATAAAAAAAACACGCCCTAATAAAACCACTAAAACAAAAATAAGCAATGATGAATGTGCTCCCTAAATGCATCTGAGATTGTAGCTGGATTGCCATCTTTTCACTGTTTTCCCAGTTGTCCCCATTTTCTTACCAGACCGCTCAGTTGGATCTCACCCATCCATCAGCCAATTAGGAGCTCTCATACTGGCATTTTTCCTGCAGGTTATTCCAGTGAACATGGTCTCTGGTATTGCTTTGACTTTAATCTACGGGCTGGGTTCCCTCGCAAACTGTAGGGACGTATTCAAGAGGATTCAAACAACGAAGCCTTGTTATAAGGGAACACAATACAAGACTGTATTGTATGAGGGCTGAGGGTGTTCTAACGATGTGTTCACAGGGAAAGGAGTGCCTGGGTGCACTACTTGAAAGCCAGCTCCACTGCCGAGTGTTGTTTTCCTCTGTGTTCTGGATGGATGATAGCCCAGGGTCTATCAGCACACATCTGATTTGTTGCTATATGGGACATAGCCAATGAAGAATAACTTCTATCGTGACCATTCTTGACAGCAAGGTGTTTGATTTCATTTTAGAGCATGATCATGGGACGATACAGGCAGCAATTTTCCAAGGATGTATTCAATAAGACAATGGACGTACATGACTCTTATAGGATAGCTCTCACATGGTGGGCAGTAACAAGAAAAGAAAACATAGTAGAGGGCAAGTGACCACATCCCTAGCCAGCTATGAGGTCAGCCAGGGCCTGACCTCGGCCATTTCTGTATATATAGAATCTGCGGTTGAGAATTTCTCTGAGATGTGTGCATGTTTGATTCAGTCTAGACCTGTTGCTCTGTGTCCTCTGTGTGTGAGTCCGGTGGTGCATTATGGCATACAGACCTTCTGTTATTGTTTATATATTATATGGTTATGCCACGCTTTTATTTTTGTGCTGATGTGGTCTCCATACACTCATCTGTAGCGTGTTAGTCGGCAGAGGGGAAAGAATATACAGCTGTAAATATGAGACAGCAGCGGACATCTTGTAGGGTCATTGGAGGTCCCTCAAATGTTTTTATCTCTTCTATGTATTTCGAAACTAGTGACGAATTGTACACTGGTCTCTAAACACACAAAAAAAGAAGAAGATGGTGGAAATTATGCATTGTGCGTGATGATAAATCACTTCCCCATCAAAAGGCGTTAGGCAAGCCTCACGATAAAGTGCATGACCTTGTATGTTGCGTAACCTCAAGTTTTACCTCCAACCCAGTCCACTCAGGGAGCCTCAGTGAGCATGTGGTATTTTGATCATGCACTACTAATAGTGTGGCAGAGAGTCATGGCCCACAGGCTGTGATTGGCTAGGACAAGGCTCCGGGAATGACAAGCAGCTGGGGCAATATCTGCCCGACACAGCAATCAATCAATCAATCAGGTCAACCTCCCAAGTGACCTTTCGGAATCCCCTTTAGATGTTAAAATTTCACGGCAGTAAATTCAAAATGGAAGTAGGTCCATTTGAATGCAACAGCTGCACTACACCGTGGAAACATGGCCTCGACTGAGAATGAACTCATAAGCATTTATTTCTTTGTTTTATGCTTTTAATGTTTTAGATTTTGAGCATGTCAAATGCAATACAACTTGGTGTCCATTGCTCTTTATATTTACGGAATAATATCTAAATGTAAAGCATAAAAAAACATCAAATTAACAAATGCTTATAACTTACTTCATCCTTGTAGGGTTAACCCTAACCATAACGCATTGTTTATAGTGCAACGCAGCTGTTGGGTCCTTTGATAGGAATAGACCTCTGCATTTTACGCAACAAAATAAGAACAATTATTAACTGTCAATTTGTGGTATAATTAAAGTGGAAACTTGTTTTCAAACATAGGATTGTTTAAGTAGTCTGCGAACTCGATGTAAAACAAACAAACATGTATTACTCAACTACTTCCAACAGGGGGAAGCATTGATACGTTCACTTCACACGATTAATGTCCTACACCGCCAGCTCCTACATCGCCAGCTCCTGTTAACTCGGAGACCTTCTGTGAGCTGAGCATTGTTGCAAATGTTTGACCTTTTAAGCCCTTTGAGACTGTAATGGTGATTAAGGGCTATACAAATAAAATTGAATTGAATTGAATTGAAAGGTAAACTTGGTACCAAGTGTGCTGGGATGCTGGATTCATCTCAGGGGAGGCAGATGGACGTAAACTCTGGATGTCAATCAGACTTAAGTCCTTTGTTGATTCTGCTTTTTCCACAATTATTCCATTCATAGACAAGATAATGCCTATAACTCCTTTAACCCTGTGGTCAATTTCTCCCATAAGGCAGTTATGAACGGTTTCAAGGGCCTGTGATGATTGTGGCCCGCCTACTTCCTGTTCTCTTGAATGTCTTTGGGTGTCATTGTAATGAGCTCAGAACACTCTATTGTTGCTCTAGAATCTAGAGTAATTGTTATAAAACACACGTAATAAGATTGTCCCTTCTTAAACAGTTATAGAATGTTTATCTTGCATATACAAAAACATTGAAAACGACAAAATATAACTATGAAAAAAACAACTGCAAACTGAGTTTGAAAAGAAGTTGAATAGGGATCGAACCAGAAAACTACTCTAGCTCCTCACAGTATCATATCTAAAGCTGCTACTAAAACTAATATGCAGAGCTTCAAGGTGTCCTCATAAAACTTAGTAGGTACAGAACCTCATATTCCATTTAACTTGGGTAGCTGGATGAAAACATCAGGACGTATAGAAAAAAGTTTTTGCAAAGTAGTGGTGGTTTGTCATATACTTTTGCTTTTCATACACGTTTGCTTAATTTCCATAAGTTAAGATGTCATGGGCCACACATGCAAACAAATTTTAAATATATTTCTATGTAAATTTGGAGCTCGCACCTAAAACTTTGTGCTTGTGTGTGGGTGGGTCTGTAATGGTTAATGGCCAGGAAAGAAATGTATTTTTCCCTTCGCTGCCAATTTCTGAATGAGTCTGTACTCTTCTTTTCCACTATGCACCCCAGTTCGAAGGTTTTTGTCTTTGAGCTCTTCCCAGTAATGTCTCCAGTTTCCATTTTGGTCCGCTCCAAATCCAAATACATTCACCTGTGAAGACACACATTGACATTATCCTTCTCTGTGAATTAAAGGATGTGGCCAGTTGTTCAGCACCCCAGGTTAATTGTCGACATTGTCTACGTCCAGATGACAATCGTAATGACTTTTGTTCATTTCAGCCCCTCTTGCAGTGTAGGCGCGTTCCCAATATGGGCAGTCTTTTGGATTGGACTTTGGCTTCTTTATTGCTTTGTCCCAAAGTGGGAAAAAAGTGATCAGTTGACAGTCTCGTCCTATGTACATTCATACAAAATACATTCTTACTGCGTGCCTCCATGAGAATTCGCAGTGGCATGTAAACAAAGAATGGAAACATGTCAATTTGTTCCTTTGTGGCCATTATTGGAGAAACCTACCTGGAGGATAGTTGTGTTGGATAAAACACAGATGCAGCTATGGGAGCTGCTAAACACTTGTTTGGTATATAATGGTTGTCAATGGATGCTAACTGCCAAGTTTTGGAACAGGCCTACACTGCAAAACTGGGTTTTGAGATAAAATCACGGTTGATTTACTGGACATAAACAATGTCAACAATGAATGAATGCACATGCGGTGTAGGCCTGCTCCAAAACTGGGCAGTTAACATATATTATTCAATAAGGAACATTACCTCGTCACAAATGTGTATAGCAAGCATCAGACCCAGAAAGCCAGTGGATGGGTAACTTCCACTATTCTTCAGCCAAACTTCGTAGACGTACTTGATGAATTGAGGATTGAGAATCTTGACCTGCAGGTGCGTGATAATCTCATAGTTGGCCTTACAAGTGATATTCAAACAATTATTTTTAGAAAAAACTTTAATCGCTCTCACCAAATCTTTATTCGCTTTGATCCTTCCCTTCACGGGTCGATATGTGCTGTTAATATACAATTAAATGTCATTACAGATGCAGATGTTTAGACAGATATTTTTGGAAAAGATAATTCTGTTCCCTCCACCAAGCTACTGTTTAGAACCAAGATGGCCACTAGGTCAATAAGGCCACAAATGGCTTCGGTTTTGAACTACTTACTTGTGTAATGTCTGTTTGTGTGTGTATGTGCTCTTAATAATACCCACATACTCACAACCTAATGGAGCCAGTGCTGAAGGCGCTAATCAACCAATGGAGATCCAGCGTTTTAAAGGGGACCAGCATGAGGTGGGTCCTGTTGTCCGTCAAATCCACAGCACTCTCCGGGTACATGATGTGAAATGTGGTCTTATTCCCCACGTGCTGTTCGTAGCCTTTGGTAGGCGCGCCGTTCATTCTAAACAGTCGTCATTACGAGAAATACTTGCATATTCATTATGTATGTTCAGCCATGTAACTTGTGTACACACATACAACTAGTGTATTGATTTGTATTTTTATATACATTATATATTTATAGAATTTTTTGGAAATATATTGTATTAGTTTTATATTCAGGGGTTTAAGTAGCTCAAAACTGAGCAGACTGAATCCATCAATCATTTTAAATGGGAGTTTGCTCTGAGCTGCACTGCCCAAAATTGCAAGAATCAATGTAAGAAATAAAAGATAATGTGACGTTGTAACTAGAGATATATAAGGGATTAAAAAAATGCATACTAAAGTGCCTGCCAAAGGTCAGAGTTCAACCGGAAGGCAATCATTTTCAAATCTGTGTCACTGGGACCAACCTGAAGACAACGTCGCTTAAATCAATGAGGGCCCCATTGTTCGAGGCCTGCAGGTTCCCAGAGTTGCCCACTACGGAACAGCTCCTACAGCGTTGGGACCCAGAGTCCATGAAGCCCTTGCCATCAGGGAAGAGTTTAAACACTTTGTCCACGACTCGTCTGAAGGCACCCAAGTCATTTGGGTCGTTCTGTAATCTCTGGTGTACAAAGAAGAAGAAGAAAGAACGATTAATCGTCTTTCAATTCTCAGATCAGGCAGTCTCCTTTGTTTTAGAGGCTCTGGGGGGGACTGCATAGATTCTGACCCAGAAAGCAGAAACCGCATCAGGGAGAGATACGCCTTGTTTCCTATTTCCCTTTGTTATTTATTTTACCCAAAGAAACAAATCTGTGCAAATAGATAAAGCTTTCAGAAGGTGTAGTTGCAAGTGTATTTTGACAGTACCCAGTCCGCAGGATGTTGATTTCAAATCTGTAAAAACACTGGTCATTACGACCATACAGAAGCCTGCTTCCAGCATAGGATTGGTCAAAGCAAATATGAAGCAAGAGAAAGAAGGAAGAAGTTTTCTGCCATCAGACTTCTGAAATCAATTTTAAGTCCCATTGGTGAGACTATCTTACTAATCAGGTTTTCTAATTTATTGTTTATTTGTATCTGGTTATTAATAGATAGAGATCAGTGGAACCAAATGGAATGTTGAATGTTGATGGCATTTACCTTCCACCAAAGGAAATCTTTGGCTGAGAGATTGGTTTGTCGATTGAGAAAGGGACGGATTGTTTGGTTCAAATGGGCCATGAACCAGTCATCCCCCTCTGGGATACACTTGTCACAAGCGCATTTACTCAAATCCTCAGATTGGAAGGGTTGCTGTAATGCAGTCCACCACTCTTCAGCGGAGTTGCTTATGAAAAGCACCAGGAGTCCTGTGAAGGACAGCAGCATGACAGCTGTGCGTCTTCTCATGAAGGCCACCATTCTGGCAATGGGATAGCCGATCCGGAACTACTGAGATCTGGGAATATGAGAATAGTGTGATTATTATTATTATCTCACTGTTGTACTTGAGGCGTTTGATTCTGCGGATTTTGAACAGTTGAAAATCTGAACCGCACAATTGTATATGTTTTTATGAACGCTTCTGCTTTGATCCAGCATTTGAACATTGCATTGGTTCACATTGCTGCACAATCCCATATTTGTGTAAAGATTGATTTGGTGGATCAGTTCATTATTGTTTTACTGGTATTAACCATAACTCTATACTCAAATCTTTTTGATTGCCATATTGGGATACAATATAATGACCATCATTCATGACCATCAGAGTCCAAAGTCCCATGTCCCAACCCTTGATGTGCAAGTGCACAACATATTAAACCACATCCTTATATATAACAACAAGCCCACAGTTTAATGTGAAAGTGGATACAGGCCAATCCAATTTCTTTGTCTAGATAGTAAAGTTAAGATGATACGATGATATAAAGTATCATTTTAATGGTGTTGTTTCACTGCCTTTGGTGTCAATGCCATATCTTCAACCCTACATAGAATTTACGTTTTGCTGGCAATCCAAAAGAACATTTGATATAGGCATAGCTAGTTAATATCAACGCGTACCAGTGAATAATACAAAGCATTTAAGTTAGCATTAGGTTATTGAGGTTATATATATATCACTTTTTAATTTTCATCAGTCATCGCATGTGGATGGACTTATGGATTGTCTGACAATGAATGCAGGTGCTAACGGACATAACAATCCTGCTTTGTCTCACTGTTGCACAATGCTTTTGTGATAGGCCTGGATGTCCATAGACAATAGGCCGAGACCATGAGCATGTCCAAAAACAAAGGTCTTAAGTCATGACACGATTAGTCACATTCCTTTCATTTGTCTCCCTTCCCTAAAATATTAGACCCGCCAAGACATTTTGTAACTTATATTTTGTATTAGGCTAGGCCTAGCCTATATTTCGCACACAGTAATTCACTATATTCTTATCGTATCATTATTTTTTATCTAGACCACATTTTGTGGGTCTCCTCTTTGTGACCTATTTCGAGGGCTGGCGGCTGTGGCCGAAAAATGACATTTTGACTTAAGCAGACATGAAGAAGCCTCACCGTTACCGGTTACCGTTTTAAAACAGCTTTCATCTGGATGTTTTGGGTCTTTTGGGGTATTGGGGCACTAAATGTAATGCTTTTCCTTGCTCAAGCTTCCTGTTCGAAATGCAGTGTAACAGCAACAATGCAACTACGCATTATTAGCGCAGAGTCATTTAGGCCTATTCTAATTCATTGTAATCATCATCATCGCATCCCGCGGTCCCTTGATGAGGATTCATTATTATTGACGCGCGGGGAGATAAGGGGAGTTTTTCTTCCCACTAATGGACCCTTAACCCCGAGGCCGCTTTGAAATGTGTCAAATTATTATATTTTTACATTTCTTTATAATGACAACAAAACAATACATAGTGGACTACAAATGTCGTGTTGTCTTACCTAGATATTCTGGAAAAAATCAAAAAGGGTTTTCTTTAATTGTGACAAACTGCCAATAGTGTAAGGCTGTATAAAAATAAGCGAATATCCTGCGTGAGGCCGTGAGTGGAAGGAATGGATGACTTGTGTGTGACTGAAGTCTGCGCTCTACGAAGCGCGTCTCTGCCACTCCTCCGCGGGCACGGCTCCCTATGCAAAGCCCCAGCGACCCGTCTGAACACGGCCTCAAACTAAACGTTTGGTTTAATTTATCACTGTAGATAAATCGTTGTACACATTTATTTTAAAGCAAATGATGTGTATTGTGGATAAGCACAGCTTGTCTGATAAACATCAGGAAGTGACCCGTGCCCTGTCTAGAATAAATATAACCCGGTAAAGTGTAGCCTACTGTTATACCCATAATGTAAAATAGATGTCCAACAAACCTTTTAGCGTCACGTCAGGGCGAGACCTGGACCAGACCCATTGCAGACCAACTCCAGTTTTGCAGTTTATGATTGATTAAACATCTATATTGTGCCCGTGAAGCACTTTGATGACATGATGCAGAACGAACGGAGCGGGTGAGAACGGGATATCAGATAACGAAAGTAACGAGTCCACTGCAACTTCTGAAAGATGTGTTTGTACCTCCCTTTCCCCCCCCAATCTGAATTATTTAATACTCAATTATGTAATTTAAATGAATTACTTCATATAAAAAAACGTATCTTTTAAAACAATTCACACATTAACGCCACCCTTTTTGTCGTGTTTAGTCGACGACCCCTTATGCATCCTGCTCAATGGTCTGCCCCGTGCGGCTGGGTCAAATAGGAACAAGGGGATCATGTCCTAACTAATGGCCCTAAAAGTTATTATTTCAGAGACTTCTAGAAAGGCGGAAACTTTGCGTTACTTTTTCAGTAGCGCCGTTGTGTATGATGACCGACGTCGGAAACACGCCTGGGCGCGGCGTGTTAATACTGGAGGAGAAGCTGGACAGCTTCTTCCCACAAACGACAACACTATTTAAGTCTCGACTGTTAACTCTTGTTCTTTTTCACTGTTATTTTGATGTTATTGTATTTACTTCTTAGTGCCTGTGCAATGCCAGCAATGAATGCTACTGCATGTTTGTTGTGCATGTGACTTAATAAAGAACTTGAACTTGATGTAGGCTTTTTCTGAGCTGAGACTAATTGCATAGGCCTCAATTAGCACAGGAGACAAACATTACACTACAGACACAAACAGGGCTGCCAAGTCTCACGCTTTGAGCGTGACAGCAGAGACTATAAGGAGACACTGCACTCGAAAAATCGCCCATTGAAATGCATGGGGTAACTTCGTAAAGCAAAGATGGCGGGTTTTGCACATGTCCCGCCTTCTCCGGTGCCGTTGCTCCAATCATTTTGCCGATCCTTGGCGGTCACGCTTTTTGCGACACTTGGAAGTTATAAACCATAGATATATATAGAACACTAGATACGTCACGGCAATGTTGAGCTCCGGTCGGCTGACGGCCACCGCGGCGGCCATCTTGAATGGGTCAACCCGCTGCCTAGTGCATTACACCATATGGAAAATTATACAAACATGGAGCAAATTTGAGCCGTGGATGACACTAAAAACATCATAGTTGATATTCTATGCTTGAATGGAGTGGTAGGAAGATTTTATTCCCCTATGTTACACAAAAAAAACACTTTTTAACACATGACATTTAACTTGCCACTGATTATATCTACTATCAGAAATGTTTCTGCTGGAC
>JAOPUD010000107.1:14939953-14954056 GCA_027122715.1 Trisopterus minutus
TGTACCGCCTGTAGTCTGTACCGCCTGTAGTCTGTACCGCCTGTAGTCTGTACCGCCTGTAGTCTGTACCGCCTGTAGTCTGTACCGCCTGTATAATAATGTATATTATATTAAACAGATATCTATATATTATATTATTTCGATATAGAGCTCCAGGACTCCTGTTGGAGCACCCGGAGTGTTCTGGAATATTTACAGAACACAACCAAAAGCTGTGCACGCCTCCGGATAATATAATGAATCTGAACCATTGCGTTACATCGACTGTGAACACTAGCGCATGGCACCGTGGTCACAAGCTGCTCAGGGCCACGCCCCCACCCTCCACCTGGACCGCCTCTCTCCTCCTCATTAGCATAAAGATACATACACAGAGAAATGGCACGTTTGTGATCAGCTCATTGTGGGACTGGCTGCTAGTGTCTGTAGTAGGCTCTATGCACTCAATACTTCTGCATTGGTCTCAGAATGCTCCTACAAATATGGTTTCGTGTTACTGTTTCTGCAAGCCACCGCAAAGACCTGACCCAAGGCGGGGCTGTTTTTTTTTTTTTTTTAAACATGCATGAGTTTGAAGCAGACGGGCATGAAGTCATTCACGTGTGGAAACATGCAGAAGCTTAAAACGTAACCTTTGTATCATTATCTGTTTTTGTGCTTTTGTGAAAGCACGTTGATCCATAGTGTGGGTCTGTAAGCCCTGAGAGACAGAGCTGGATCTGCACCGTGTTCCACAGAGACCTTGCTTTCTCCTCCCATCCTCAGGACATTTCTTCTTTGAATCCCTGCTAATCAAATCAAATCAGGGTTTCAGTGATGACACAGATGTTGTGTTTTAAGCTTGTGCATGTTTCCGCACGTGAACGACTTCATGCCTGTCTGCGCTTCAAACTCGTGCATGTTTCAGAAAATGTTCAACAGCGCTGCCTTGGGTCACACTTTGCGGTGGGTCGCAGAAACACCGGAACCGGGTTTGTAGAAGCATTCTGCGACCAATGTTGAAGTGTTGTGTGCTTAGAGCCCATTCTGCAACAAGGCTGAATTTCTTAAACACTTTCAAAGACTGTATTAGGGCCCCACTAACACCTTTTATAAAAGCATCCATAAAGTATGCCATGGAACTTGGATGCTGGGAAAATAAAAGCTAATATAGAGCTGAAAGAGTCTGTGCACCGCTAGCTGTATGCAGAATGCATGCTTACATTAAACAAATCCACACATGGGTTGCCAACGCACAGCCTGGTATCGCCTGCCACTCACTCTGGGTTGGTTGTGGGGTGGACTCTTGCAGCTAAGGAGAGCTTCGGGGGCATGCGGCTGCTGCGGCGGGCCGACTTCAACGCCGGTGCCAACGTCAACACCTTCTGGAGGATGCCCTGCAGGGGGGCACAGGACGTGGCCAGCAAGAAGTCCCTCACCTGGGACAACAAGCAGATCACCTGGTTCGGTACGTGTCTCTGGCGCTCTCTCTCGCTCTTTCTCTCTGGTTCTTTGGCTCCGTCTCTGGCTCTATATATGGCTCTCTAGCTCCCTCTCTCTCTGGGTGGCTGGCTGGCTCTCTCTCTCTGGCTCTCTCTAGCTCCATCTCTGTCTCTCTCTAGCTCCCTCTCTCTCTGGGTGGCTGGCTGGCTCTCTCTCTCTGGCTCTCTCTAGCTCCATCTCTAGCTCCCTCTCTCTCTGGGTGGCTGGCTGGCTCTCTCTCTGGCTCTCTCTAGCTCCATCTCGGTCTCTCTCTCTGGGTGGCTGGCTGGTTCTCTCTCTCGCTCCTTCTCTCTCTGGCTCTCTCGCTCTGATCGAACCAAAATGTTTGACCCCAAAAAGAAAGTTGTATGTATAGAAGAATGCCCGCCTTTCTTAAACCTTATGTTTAAGTCTATTCTCCAGTGCTTCCGCAAACATGAGCACTGTGGAAGCGTAGAGCCTGAGTGTCGCTGTGCTTCCTCAGCCACGCTGGACGGAGGTCTGGGCCTGCTGCTCCCCATGCAGGAGAAGACGTACCGCCGACTGCTCATGCTGCAGAACGCCCTGAACACCATGCTGCCCCACCACGCAGGCCTCAACCCCAAGGCCTTCAGGTACACACACGCAAATCAATCATTAAACGATTTGGCCGCTTCACTAAGACCCCAGACTAACTGTTGACTTGAAAAGTTTATGTAACCAAACATCACGTGGCGTCCTCCAGAATGCTCCACAGCGACCGGCGGACGCTGCAGAACGCCGTGCGCAATGTCCTGGACGGGGAGCTGCTCAACAAGTACCTGTACCTGAGCACCATGGAGCGCAGCGAGCTGGCCAAGAAGATCGGCACCACGCAGGACATCGTGAGTACGAGCTGGAGGCCAGCACCGAACGGTTCTGGGGTCGATTTAAATACAAAGGAATACCAAGGAAGGTTTGCGAGCTATCATTTGTTAGAAATGCCAGACCAATCCTATCGCTATAAGTGAGGAAAGTGCTCAGAGAACACAACAATAGCGGAGAAAAGCGGTGTTTAGTGTTTGAAAGTTTCAATCTTTTTTTATATTTCTCATTCCCCTGCAGATCTTGGACGACCTCCTGGAGATCGACAGAGTAACAGCTCACTTCTGAGCCACAACATTCCCATATCCGCATTATCCCACCAGCCATTTATTTTATAGTAAAACGATATGAAAAAAAAAAGAAATGTGCTATCAGTTTTTTTTGTGAACATGAATTGTTATTGTGCAAAAAATGTTTTTCAATATTTTGTACACATTTATGATTAAACTCGATTTCAGAATCCTGAAATTGGTTCTTTATTATTTGTACAGTCAGATGAGTGCCATCCGGAAAAAGACTTGACATTTTCTAATATGTTCAAGTAACTGACAATATTGCCTCTTGTTATCTGCATCAAGGTTTTAAATGATATCTGGCATAAAACAGAACTAATATCACCGGAGAAAATGTTCTCCAACGACAAGTTTTCCTGAAGTTTTATTTAAAAAATGTTTGCCTAAAATTGGAGACTAAAATACTAAATAAAGTTAAATAGATTAGCTAAACATAAAATAGTTTTGTTAAAAAACATTAAACGTCTGTCGATCAGTTGAGAACAATTCTCGTGGTATAATAAAAGGCGAGTTCTTCACAGCCTTGAGTACATTCCTAGCGGGAATGGGATCTGGTGGAAACAACCAAAGCACTTGTGCCTTGGTGCAGTGTTGTCCATGGGTTGTGACCAATATCCTCTGGTCCTTTTCCGTGGTGTCCACTACCTCAGGTACTCGTACGCCTCCGCATCCACGGACATCAGACCAAAATAAGACAGCAGGTTCACAAAGGATCGCGTCAGACTCATCATTGCCATCTCGGAACTGAAAAAAACAATTCCAATCTTAATTTAAACAACATCTAGAATTGCATTCCTCTATGGTTTGTTTCTGGAACTCCAAACAGAGATTTGCTCCATACATACCGCAGGGCCAGCTCAAACTTGAGGCTCTCCCAAGCCGTCCGCATCCAGCACAGAGCTCTGAGTTTGGACAATACCCCTGTCCTCTCCGCCTGGAACTGTCCCCACCCCCGTACCGCACTAAAGGACAGAGCAGCGTTTTAAACAGCAACTATTACACATAATCAGTGCACTAATTCAACTTGAACATATCTCTTTGTATCTGTCACGATACACTTATCCATTTTTTTCCATTAAGGTTCTGCACGTTCTGGCCAGCGCTGCTGATTAAAACAACAAAAACAACATTTGGCAGTGAAAGGTGTCCAGATCAGACTGCCAAACCAACACTCAGCCTTCCTTACAAATTCAGATGAGAAAATGTAGATATTATTCCATCCATAGGGTTCATATAGTGAACCGATACCATGTAGATGCCAAGGAAAGTATTTTAATGAAGCATAAAAAGCAACCAATGGCAAAAATGCGTTCTATAGGGAATGTGGCGCTACATCACGCTGGGGGCCATCTTGTGAGGCAGAACCACCAGGAGTAGCATGTGACCGCAAGAGGAGGCCAACATTTCAATAGCATGTGGGTGGAGTAAACCATAAGAACCAAGTAACTTTAAGACTATTAAACAGAAGGTAGTACTCCAATCTTAAAAAAAACAAAGGTCCTAGAAATGGGGAAATTAAAGGGCGACAGTAGCCCAGGTGGTATAGCAGGCTGGCTAGTTCGATCCCCGGCTCCTGTTAGCCGAGTATCGAGGTGTCCCTGAGAGAGACGCCTCATCCTGACTGTTCCTGACTCCATGGTTGACTCCACCTTCAGTGCGTGAATGAATGGTTGCCAGTCACTTCGGATAGCGTCAACAAAATCCCCTAAATGTGAATGCGGTCGGGGTCCATGCTGCCGACGGACAGAGACATGGCCCTCTGCACACGCCCTGTTCCCCTAGCATTACCGCGGCACGCCATCAACTTCACATTCCCTAGCAACAGTTTTGGCCAACGATCAACACTCATACACTCAACATGCCCCAGGGCCTTCACCTCTTGGCCATGACGTAGTAGCGGTCCACCGGGGCGCCCAGCGAGATGTTGATGCTGCGCACCGTGTTGAGGTTGCGGAACACCAGCAGCATGGGCCGGGGCATGGCCTTGAGCACCCGCATGATGCTCTGGAAGCGGTGCACGGCCATGTCCTGCATGTAAGCTGTCTCCTGGTGGCTCAGCAGGCTGGACAGGCCCAGCTCCCTCATGTTGATGGGCCGCTGCAGCAGCATCTCGCTGAACAGGAAGTACTCTGCAGAGGCACACAGAGGGAAGTCATTATTCTGTCTGTTCTAGCGTGTTGCGGTGATGGCGACTGGATTCTTCTTACGGTTAACCGGCCATAACCCCTTTAATATGTTTGGCCTGAATGTATTCATGTCAATTATGGCACCGCCTCCACTCCTGATCATCCCGTGAAGGAGGGACCCCCCACTCTGCGTTCCTCCTCAAGGTTTCTTCCGTGCTAATAAAGAGTTTTTTCTTGCCCTCTGGGGGGCTAGGGTCAGGAGGGTGACACTGACAACAGAGCAGTAACAAGGAGTTGATTAAAAGTGATGTAATGGATTGCATAGTGCCATGATGCAACCAATTAGCCACTCAATGGCCCTCCATTAGGTAAACCTTGCTGACGTTACATAGTTAACCAGAACCAGAGAAGAGCGTATCCCAGCAGTGGGGGAAAGCCTTCTTGGACAGGCTGAAACAGGGTGTTTGTTTGTCCTGTCCAGGGGTCAGTGAACCCTTCAGAGTTTTCTTTGTTTAAAACGTGGTTATGTCTTATATGATCTTTGACAGTTATCCATGGCATTTTATAAATATTAGGCCATTATTAAGGGAGAACTGGTGTAATCCTGTTGTTTTAGCTGTCCTCCATCAACCAGTGTGTGAATGTTCTCCACTGCTCTGAATATGATTTGCATTGGTCAAACCCAAGGCCCTTGGACGTCAGGACAAATGGACCTAAGAATTCACTTAGATCTCAATAGTGCTAGATCTAGTAAAACAAATTTTTTAAAAGAGCTTGAAAGTGCTTGGAGCAATGAGGACGTCCTCAAACAGTGCTTGGCTTTAGCCTAGCGGAACCCGAGCGTGAGCCTTGTGTGACCCGTAGCTCAACATTCACCTATCATACTATGTTTTGTGCTGGGCCAAGCTTGATCCACGTTCTTCCTCTACACTACCACTGTATGTTGCACTAGAATCAATCGTGGCTGGTACCACTACCACTTGATCACTTTACTGTTAGCTATCTATTTACTTTATATTGTATTGTTGCTGCTATGTAGCTGTTGAGGAACGAAAACACGAAACAAAGATTTATTCTCTTGTATACAATAAAATGTAATGAAAGCAATTCAGATTTTCTTCATGTGGGCTACAAGCACACAGTGATGTGTTGATGGCTGTGCCGTGTCAATGGATGTTGTGCTCTCTTGCAGGCATTCCTAGCTCAAATATATGGCTGGTTGCCTAGGTAACCTGCAACGTTTAGCCCTCCATCCTCCATCTCTAGTTCGAGACGAGGGACACACCTAGCCCGTGGTAGTATGCATAAAGTATGCCCACAACAACCAGCTATCAGTAGAAAATAATGAATGAATGCGTGTGTTCACTGCTGACTTAATAAGTGAGAATTTTTTCAGATGCTGCGGTTGTTACATTTTAGTTTTAATCTGTCATTTGCTGCGTCTTTATTGCAGAAACACACATTACTTATTATTCAGTCAGAAATACATTCCATCACTGCCCACAGCATATTTCGACCACCAAGCCAGACCAGACGGAGGATCCTTATTTCCTGGGTGTGTATATGTATATAATAATGCAATTTATTATGTTCCCGCACAGTAACTGTGAGCGGAACCAAGTCCATCACAGTGGCATGCGCATTTATTTAGCCTCACCTCTGCTGCTGCCGCCTGAGCCTTCATTTGAGGCTGGAAAAACCCTGAGTCAGTCCCTGAAATGCATCCTTAGTTCCCAGATGTGCGAACGTACATACAGTGTACAGACTCTGTGAACGGAACACTAACTTCAGTCTTTACCACGGAGCCAGTCCATTGCAACAGGTGGGTCGAATCAAGTCAAAGTGGTTCACACTGTGCTCATGACCAGGATATAGAACATCACAGGATTCACACCGCCTGCCTCTCAGTCTCTGGCTCGAGTTCTGTGAGCATGTGCAGTGAAGTGTGAACACAGAATCCAACCAGGATTCTGGGCACTATTGGAAAAAGCTTCCTAGCCTGGAAGCTTACAAACCAAGATACTTCTATACACTTGTTATACACTTGGAATCTAATGATGACAATGAATGGCTAACTGCCTATTTCAGAATGCATCTACACTGCAAGCGGTGGCTGCAAGGTGCATGGCTTATCTCATCTCGGGCTGGACAATGTCAACAATGAACATGGGGTCAAACAAAGGCACATCTTTTAATCCTCTTGGACTCTGACAGTGGAACACCAGGGTGTGGGCTATTATTTATCTTGCACTGAACAGAAACATGGCTGTCCTTCACTATTCCGTATCAACAAATTTCAACTTACTATAATTGCTGTGGCCGTAAAAAAAAATGGCGAAAAACAAGCCATTCATCAAGCTGTTGGGTAGACAGGACAAACAGTCCTCACCTTCGACCCCGAGTGCAGCCGAGTGTTCCTTCATGGCTGCCTCGTCACGCAGGATGATGGCCCTCCACAGCTTGCAGAGGGACGCACGGTCGCTGCAAAGGTCAAAGTTCACACCCAGTTAGAGTCCTGAAACACCCCTCCATCTACGGGTACACTGTAAACATTAGGTTCATTCAGGTTCATTAGGTTCAGGTTCATTTGTTGTTCAAATCTGTTGATGTCAATCTATTTGACAATTAAAATTTAATGTTTTTAAGTATGTATGTGTATTCATTTTGAATTCTTTGTTCTCCGCCAATAGTCGTCAACAGCTATGAACAACCCGTCCAAGGCAGACATTTTAAAGTGTGAAACCAAGCAGCCATGCTTTAAAATAAGCCGTGCTACTCTGCTTCTAAACTGGGCAAAACAAACCCATAACAAAAGCACCTTGAAGGGAGATGGATGCTGTACCTTTGACTGAGGTGTTGATACAAGCCGTGGTCCAACAGCACCAGCTCTGCCTTGTTGTCCTGACCTCGTCTCACCAGAACTGCAGCACAAGCACATCCTCAGAGCCCCGCTCTGGCCAAGCACGTGCTTTTAGTGTGAGAGTGGGCGGTCAACAGCAATTACAGAAATTATACACTTGTACACGCACACCTCTAACATTAGTGCAGTGTTTTTACAAGGTCAGCACGGCTCTGTGGTCTTAATCAGGGTAATATAATTAAATCATGCACCTGTATTATGAAAATCCAAAATGAGTGTAAGCAACCAAAATACCATCACACCTATATCTCTTGTGCGTGTACGCATGTCTATAGTGGTAATGTGTAATGTGTGTTCGTTCACTGGTACTAAATCTATACAAATGCACAGAAATGAAACCACATATAATACATTTCTGTGGCAAGCAAGTGAGGAACCCGATCCGATCTATCCAGGTTTAATCTGTTGATCCCGTTCCCTGTCCTTGTGGTGAAGACCTGATATACACGTTACCCACCGTTGCCCGGGTGTGGGTCTGCGTGAATGAAGCCTGTGCTGAAGATTTGCTCTGCAAACGTGCAGATCAGTTTGTCAGCCGTCTGCAAGGCACACATGGTGTGTGTTATAATGCTGTGGTGATCATCACTGTGCTCATGGCTGGCATCATCATAATCATAATCATCATCATAGTCATCATCATCTCTTACGTCTTTCAAACTCAGTCCTTGTTTCTTGATCTCTGCCACGTTGTTCACTTTGCAGCCCTCGCAGAACTCTGCAGTCAGCACCCTCTTCAAGCAGAACAAACAACAAAACAAGTGTGACTTCATCAGTGGCATGTCCAGACACATTGAGAAGGGAGACAAGGAGTTGCAAAGTATATAAAGGGACAACCCAGCCTTTACAAAGGGGTGTGGAAAACGCATATTTAGCTAAATGTACTTATTTATTCATATGTAAGATTTAGTAGGAATGGCAATCAGGGTTAGCCAATCACATTTCTGTGGGAACATGTGTCTTCAAGGCTACCCCCCTGCAATCCATGCTACTGTTCCCCCTCACCTTACTGGTTTCCTTCCAGAAGACTTTGGGAACAACGATAAATTTCAAGTGATTGAGCTCCACTGCGCACCTCTCTGAGTTCTTGGCCTCATTTTCAAAGTCCAACTCTTGGGCTAACGTCTCCTTTAGGTCCTGCGGTGGTCAAGAATCACAGCGTCAATCGTATCAATCGAACATAACCATCCATCATAAGATCAAAAAACGTAACGTCACGTCATCGTATTTATTCAATTTTATCAAAACTAAATTGAAGGATCGTTGCTTGTCCCTAACCTAGAATGCCAACCTTGAGCACCCATCTGAATCCAAAGCTGGGGTGCATGAACGCAACAATGTCCAGGAGGAACTCCAAGGTCTGGATGTCGCCGTCGAAGCGTTGCCTGAGGTCGATGTATTGCACCTGTGGGGAAATAAACCATCATCAAACAAACCAACATCATGGGTTTCAAACCCTAAAGAGTGTGGGGAAGAAGAAAACTCTCAGATACTTTAGTCATGGTGAAGGCGCACCAGCCCACGCGGTGCCCACCTTCACAGCCACAGGTGTTCCGTCAAACAGCTCCGCCTTGTGGACCTGGGCTAGGCTGGCTGCGGCTATTGGCTCTGGGTCAAACTTTCTAAATAGCTCATCTGGAGATTTACCAAAGTCTTCTTGAAACAGAGCGTCCACCTGTCATTCAGAAAAGGGGGTAAAAGCAAAAGTGCACCGCTGATCATCTTCTCCCAATAACAAGCATAACTACCAAATATGACCCATTATGTTTGACCCTCTCCCTGTGAATCCAGACCGTGTTATGCCGATATTACCACTCCCGATAAAACAACGTTGTAACTTTGAAACGCACCTCTTTGTAGCCCCTGATCAGCGCCTGGTCCTCCAGGACCTGCAGCGTGCGGACGTACTCCACAGGGAGGAGGTGGTTGAAGGAGCACAGGCCCTGCCCCAGCTTGATGTAGATCCCCCCGTTCCTCACCGCTCCGCTCACCATGCGGTCCGCCGCCCTCTGGTGGCACGCAGACATGGCCGCCAGGTAGGGTGGGCTGCTCTGGCAGGGCCACACACATTTGTGACACAAGTTGAAATAAAGCCTTCTATTATCATAATTCTATTATTATTATAATTTCTTTTGTGCACAGATATGCGGTCTGAGCTTGAATAGAAGTCAGCAGAAAACATGACAGTTTGGAACTGTAACCCTTTGTATGATATCTTTCCCCATTGATTTAAAAAATGTAAATCAATTATACCTCATCAAGGTGGCGTAACGCCACGTTGGTGGTCCACCAGTAGTCCGCCGAGATGTGGCACCCAATCGTCAGCGATCTGAGAAGTCAATAAACACTTTTTCTTTTAAAACAACCAGTACACGTCATGTGACCTGATGGTGATGAAGGAGTCAGACCTGCAGAGCCGTCTCTTGCCAGCCACAATGTTCCGGATGTTTCTCCTCTGCTGAGAGTCGGCCAGGGCGTATCCAGCCCCCCCCATCGCAGCAGCAGCCGTGACCCCTAGAACAACCTTCAGTCTCCGTGTCATGCTCCTCCCATCCCTGGAAGGACGATAAGTCAGGCCAGGAGTACAGACAGGGAACAGATGAGGTGAACACATGTTGTGGATGTACATTCACACCTCAGGGAGGTACTCAGCGATCTCAGGTGGTGTGGTGAGCCGGGATGGGCACATCTGGAGAACAGGGGCATGTGGCGCACGCACAAGCGCACCTAAAGGAAGGAGGGAGAGCTCAGGTCAAACTGCAGGGGAACCGCTCTGCAACACCTAGCACTTGTCGTGATAGCAAGTACTTTTTAGAGCTGGTTTGGGTGGGGGTCTGCGTCAAGGCCACCGTGACAGCCTAGAAAACGTTGTTGTTTTACCACCAGTCCCTGTGTGTGTAAGGGACAAAATGTCTGTACACTGACACATTGATTAACTGATAGCCCGAGCCTGTGTCAGGGACTCCACCAGTCCCTGGTCGCTCTCGTGGTTTCTGCACCACTTAAAAATTAAAAGAAATGTGAAACTCTCAAGTGATGCCAAGGCTTCAGTATGCCTCAACGGCAGCTACCAACGCTTTTAGGAGATTGTATTATGCCTCTAGTCCAGGGAAACATGACTAAAGCTATGACATTATTTATTCACAACATCACTTATTTTATAAAAAGATACGAGTAATCTGCCGATGCAAAGCAGGTCTAACTGCTCGGCTCGTCATGTACTGCATGTACTGTGATGCCGGCAGTAATGTTTCCAGAGCCTTCAGGTTAAGCGGACTGGGGTCACTGCTCGGCGGGCTCCTGCGCTGAAGAGCATAGGACTGGTCTGGTGAGCAGACTCATCTACATAAATACAGTTAAACAACACAAAACACAGAGACATTACCACTTTAGATGCCTCCACAGCCATGCTTCCTGAGCGCCGAGCAGAGCAGTCACCGCGGTAGAGGACTCTACTAATGAGTTCCTCGTCTCGGCGACAATGTAACCTTCGGTCGCTCCGCCTCGAGCCCCTAGCGAGACTCCGCCCAACCGCGCAGCACGCGCTGCTGCGTAGGGGGTCACGTGGAGAGCCTTCCCCCGGTTCGCACCGGTAAAAATATGGAGAAAATAATTAGACCTCCAACCCTTTTAGGTCAAGTATCAACCCGACTTTCAAGCATTAATCCATTTCACATTAAAAAAAAAAATAAGTTCGTCTTCATGTTTTATGAGCTTGTACTTCCCTGATTGGTCGGTTTGTCCCGCCCAGGCCCATTCAGATGATTCATCTGTTCAGCTTTTCATTAGTCGCATTTCATTTCATTACGCTGCATTACATTAAGTACTTTTCATTGACGCTTTTCTATTTAGTTAAAGGTTGAAGCTGATGCATTCAGCTGATGAGACAGTTTCTACCCCATAGCCATAAGTGAATTGAACAATGCAAAATAATGATTAATACATTCACATTCAACTAGATCTCATTTCACAAGCACCTTAAAAACATCCTGAATGTACCAATTTGAACTACAACAAATAACTGGGCTGGGCAATACCGTTGACCTCAGCTGCTATTCTTATTTAACTGTATATTTGATCTTTATTTGTATATTTTATCTTTATTTGTTATATCTATATTTTTTTACCTTTCTTATATATAAAAAATGTGTTAAATGTCGCTGTACTATGTGCAATGACAATAAAGGGAATCCTATTATATTATTTTCTACCTCGAAGATACTACCCAAAAATGTAATATATTACTCAGAGTCATGCGATTACATCAAATTTTCATGTGGAATATCAAACTGCTTCGGGAGCCCCATTTTAAAAACAAGAGATGGTAAATATGGGTTTATTAATTAAGTAATCTATATTTTCATGGGCAGTCTCAGACAATATGCAGTCTGAGCAGATCAGATTTAGTTTGAGACAGAAGATCAGTGCGGCTTCTGTTTTCCCTGTAGAGCTTAGTGCGTAAAGCTTGGTATCGTTGTGGAGCCAGGATGGCAAACAATCTAAATGTTGTTCAGCAGCAGCAGATGAAACCTCCTCCCAGTTAGGGAGCAGCAAGCCTCCTGGCAGGGACAAGATGAGCGTCGTGGACGGGCTGTGTGTCTATTCAGGGTGCGGAGGAGTGGTGAAGTGTGGGAGAACTTGGGTTTGTTGAAGACTAGCCAGGCTGCTGCGTCCTGGGTGAGCTGCAGAGGACAAATGGCACATGCAGGCAGACCAGCCAGAAGGGAGGTGTAGTAGCCTTAAATCCAGACTGATGAGGGTCGAGATGTTGTGTGCTAAGAGTGCTAAAGTGTTTTCGAAATAAAGAGAGACAGGTCTGTAATTAGTTACATCACATTGTTTGTCAGTCTTTTTTAAAAGTTAGTTCACTCTTGCTGCTTTAAGTGTTTGGAAAAGGTCAGTTGTCAAAGAGGTATTGTTGAGATTGGTGATGAAACTATGGAGGTTTGGAGCGATACACTGGAGGTGAGAGAGGATTAGGTTGAGAGGGCAGATGATGGGGCGGTGGGATAGTACCAGGGGGAGCCTGCTGATAGGTGAGACGATAGAGAGAGTCTGCAGAAGAGGAAAAGGTTGAGAGAAGGTCAGGCCCTGCTCTCCAGAGGCATGAATGAGAAGGACTCACGTACACGCAACATTTCTCTGTCAGCAATAGTATTTAACAGAAACTTCTAAACCACAGTGCTACTCTGTTTGTGACTTTGTTACAAACTCTTGTTCATTGCGATAGCTTCCTCACGGGTGGGATGACTATACAATCATACTTTGATTGAATAGCGATATGTCCCTATTCCTGGGATGCAATATCTGTGATGGAACAGGTTAATGCATTTAACCTGGCACCAAGAGCATTTAGCATGGCATCAACTCTGTCTAGAAGTGAACATTTCTCCAAGTAAATCTAGAGGAAAAATATTAAAAACAAAAATGGGAGAATGAGAATGTGGTCCATTGTTCAGTGATACAAATCATTGGTCATGGTAAGATGGTTATACAATAAAATACACTACCAAATATACAATATAAATATAGAATGCAACACATAGTGTGCAGGTGTGCAAGTGGCAACATTATTAATCAGTTGAAATCTGACTAAACCGAACCCAGACAATTAGTCTAGGCAAAGTAGCGTTTTACGACAGGCAGCTTAGATTATTTCTATGAGGTGTCCAGAACAACATACTAAAAGTCCTAAGAATTCCTAGTCGAGGAAATATGTTAAATTCTCATCAATCCGAGATGTGTGCCAATAAGGTCAGGCAACGATACAGCCCAATGGGGCTATTTTTTCCTTTACTCCTATCAAAATGAAACTTTACAAAATGAAAGTACCCATGAAAAGTATTTTTTTTGTATAACAAGTTTCTTTGAAAATTAATGTTAATATGCAAATGAGCTATACACTAATCAAATATGCCCAAAATACACCCAAAAGTAACTTTTTTGTGTAACAAGTTTCTTTTGAAATGAATTTGAATATGCACATGATATCCACACTTGAATTATGTCCTAATTTGCATAGGCAGAAACACCATTCATATGTATGACAAATACATCGGCCCAATCCTCATCCCATCATCCTACTGCCAATGGGTGATGGCACCGCTGCTTGTGGACTGGCCTCTAACCTGAAAACTGCCTGGCTTGGTAGTACCTGCCAAAGGTATACCCCCCACCGGTACAGTCTTCAGGATCACAGAGAAACATAATCCTCCCCACCATGACAAGGTTGCAACAACAGGGGAGGTTTTTTTTGGCTACTGCAAAGCTACTTTGCAAACAGTGGAAGTCTGATGTGTTGCCCGCCTGGTCTGAAATACTTGCTAGCTCCAAAAAGAGAAGCAGATTTGGTGTCTGTCAAAATTATTTTAAAGAGCTGGAATGTCTGGAAAGTGTGTCTATCTGGTTTTTCATCTGTCTTCTGTGTGAGAGTGAATCGTTTAGTTGGTAAGAATGACTTCTG
>JAOPUD010000107.1:15035683-15046310 GCA_027122715.1 Trisopterus minutus
GAAAACAGTTTGGGGGAAATTTAGGGGAAGAATAGTCCCTATACGATTTGGGTACTAATGGTTCCTATTGCTTAGTTACTATAACTATTCGGTGCGAAAGCGGCTATTGATGTTCCAAATCAAGTATCTTACGGGAAATACAGTTTCTGTTTTTTGTTTCTGTGTTTTATTTTACGTTTTGAAAATCCATTGATTTCTTTTTGGAGACTCATTGCTCGTTGACCGGTAAACGGAATGGGGAGCTGGTTCTTCTGGTACTGTTGATACTGAGAACCGAGCGTAAAGACTACAACCCAACATAAACAGCCCCGTTTTTCGATCTGGTTTGGTTTCTTTTTCAATGGGATTTACAAAATGCCAAATAAAACATGACAGAAACTGTATTTCGCTACGATACTTGATTTGGAACATCAACGACCACTTGGTGAGTTGCACATTTCTGAAAACAAACGTTTAGGGTTGTTTTAAGGACAGGTTTGTAAATGCCCGTAGCCAGCCATTCTGAAGCAGGCAGGGGCGATTCCAAATGAGCCAAGTTAGTTAGTCAAAATTTTGGTGTGAACCACTCTATTTCATCCTAGACAGACCAGAAAGGTGGCTCAATGTTCAAACTACTGTAATTGTCATAACATTAACACGTAATTAACATAACATTAAAAATAATTATTATTATTTATTTATTGAATTTACAAAAAATACCCTGGAATCTGGAATCTGTTGAATCTCCGCACTGACTCCTCTCATTATCACTGCACATCTGAGCATTCATGAGGTGTGAGCTGCTGGGGCAAGGGTGGCAGGGTGTGGCACTTTCCGTTAACTAGTTCCCAGCTGTGACCAATGGGAGAAGGATGCTCTTGCAGGTTGTAATGGAGCTTGCAATATGTAAGGTAGTTTGACCTTTCCATACGAAGATTCTAAGAGTCATCATCAGGTGGGAAACAGATTGTACAGTTATTCTTTAGTTTGTGCCATTTGGAAACTCTGGCTTGCCCACAGCTAACATCTGCACTCTCACCATAAATTATGGAGAGGACAAATGCCTTCCTATCCGCTCTGATGCTCTGACTACTCGTCCCAGGAGATCTCTTGCCTCAGAATTGATCTTCGCCTTCTCCAACACCTTCTTCCCATGCCCATAGAACCCTGAGGTGTGGTCACTGCCAGGGATCACATGGAGAGGTATGATGATATCTGCTACCTCTTCAGAGAGCATGGCATGGCAGTCAATTAACAAATGCTTGTGTTTAATCAGCAGATCACCTCTGACTTGCTGTGAGATGTAAGCTGCTTGGACATACACATCTGTGTCCTTGCAGTCTAGAACAACAGGTGCAGTGTACTGTGGGCAAGCCTGAATTTCTAAATGGCACAAACTGAAGTATATAATCCGTTTCCCACCTGATGATGACTCTTTGAATCTTCATATGGAAAGGTACCCTGGAAATCCAGAGTTCTTGCGAGAGCACAATTTGAATTTGCTCAGTGAGTCACTCTGGGAACAAGCAATATCACTCACTCCCCGATTCCCCTGGCCCAGAACATTAACCAATCACATCGGTGTATCTGATATAGGCGGGCCAAAAGCTTTGCTGTTTTACTGACCTGATACGCAAGAGTCTCTATTGGTCAGCTCCGCTGGTAGCTTTTGCGTATTGGGCTCTGGATACGTCATCCCTCGTATTCTTCTGATTGGTCATAGTGTTATTGCGTGCAGTGATAATTTCAAATGCATGCTTGGTGCCGCCCCTCGAGTTGTGCAATTTTCATTACTCCTTGGCTCTTGATTTCCAGGCTAAAGGAAATGTTAAACTACCTAACATATTGCAAGCTCCATTTACAACCTGCAGGAGCATCCTTCTCCCATTGGTCACGGCTGGGAACTAGTGAACAGAAAGTGTCGACCAGTGCATCAAACCCTGCCACCCTTGCCTCAGCATCTCATACCTCATGACTATCAATAAATAATTTAATTATTTTTAATGTTACGTTAATAAAAACAACTCCAAGTCATAGAATCTTCTGTCCCTGCTTTTATTGGTTCCACCGGAGACATCTGATGAACTATGTATAGGTTGTAATTTAACTGTCCATAACTGAACTCAGTATGAGTAGAGCTTTCATTCGAGCCTAATATTAAAGGGGTTAGTTCAAGATTTTGGACATCGGACCTCATTTCCAAGTGAGCCAGTGTGTTATTTATCATTGGTGACCGTTTTCAACACTTTTCATTCAGTCCTTCTAGTTGCAGAAATCGCATGTGCTAGGCTAGGGCAATTCGAGGGGAACTGCTAGCCTGCCTGTTTTACCCACTCCACAGTACACCTGAGGCAAACCAATTATAACGCCAGAATGTCTATGTAAATGTATGTGTTGATAGAATAATGTTAGAAATAAAACTATCCTTATCGCAATGACATTTTGAGGGACTACTTTCTCAGCAGTGGCAGAATTTCACTTTGCTCCAGTGTTAAACAGTCTCCAATGATAAATAACACACTGGCTCACTTGGAAATGAGGTCTGATGTCCAAAATCGCGAACCCCGAACTACCCCTTTAAGTCTCTGGCGATTTTGAAAAATTTGACGGCCATCTTGAATTTGAAGAAAATAGGTCAAATCAATAAATCTTCATCATTTATGAATTTATTGACCCAAATACTTTCAGAAACCATGTTTTATGCAGCCCTTTTCGCAAAATCATTCAAAAGTTAATTTCCAGCTTGGCTGACGGCAGCCAATTTGGATATAGGGCTCTCACAAAATTTCCCCATCATTTTTTTCTTTAACCTTCATAGATGACAAATCCAGTGAGAAACAAACCTTCGCTCTCCACGGTCACGGAACTGCTACAGATGACCCAACTATGTGTAGAAAGCTGTAGTGCTTCACTGGAGTTCTGCGTCCAGGGTACATAAAACCAAAGTTAAACTTCAGCGCTCCGAAGTTTTGGTGTTGCCCTGGAAATGCTGTGGGTTAGGGGGGCCTTCAGCAGAAAGGAGAGCGGTTTTGGAAAATGGACTATTGAATACAGTGTGGTGCTGGTGGGACCATGCATTTGATTCCACTAAGATAACATGGCTTGTTTATTTCTCTTAACAAAAACCTGAAGATACAATTATTGCAGAAGCAAAGCAAGGTTCAATCATTTTTACACTGCCTGTGATGGTTGTGCCCCAATGTTCTTTGCAGCGTGTAATGTTCCACTGCACAGCCATACGTGGCTGTCGACGTTAAAGAATTAGGTTGAGCCCATTGGAGGGTCAGAAGCCTACACAAATCATTGTTAATCAATATTTAATACCTGCATTCACAGTTGAACGCTATTCATATCAGTAATGGAAATTGGGACATAAACTAAAGGAAACGTGAATTTTAAGTAGGTGAGAAATAAACAACGGCAGTAAAACGGCCTTCTCCTTTTGTAATCAAAAGAAATTTTATTTATTCAACATTATAAAAAAAAAATACCATTCCCGTGTGAACGCTGAAGTGCTGCGGCTAGCTAAGTGTAAGTTCTTGCTTTGATTCCACAGTCTGTTCTGCCCCACAGAATGTCGCTGGAAGGCTGACGGGTTTCCCTCTCATCCCACCCACGGCGTGAAGCCCTCCCCACCCAGCAGTGAGCCACAGCAGGCTGGACCACCGTATCCACCTGCCACCACCACCGGCGCCCCCACTGCCCTCCCTCTCCTCCGCGTCCGCAGGGATGTACCAGGAGGTGGCCTTCCTGGCGGGCAGCACGGAGCACCAGTTCACCAGCTTCCACTTCAACCCTCCGGAGAACCCCCAGGAGGTGAGCTCCAAGAAGGGCCTGTACTACAAGCGGGCCCAGCTGCTGCTGCTGCAGCAGCGCCAGCCCGCGCGCGACGATCACACCGGAGATGACTCGGCCATCATCAACGTGGGCGGCATCAAGTACCGCATCCCCTGGTCCACGCTGGACGAGTTCCCCCTGACGCGGCTGGGCCGGCTGCGCGGCTGCAGCAGCGAGGCGGAGATCATGGCCGTGTGCGATGACTACGACGGCCGGCGCAACGAGTACTTCTTCGACCGCAGCCCGTCTGCCTTCCGCACCATCGTCACCTTCCTGGCGGCCGGCAAGCTGCGGCTGCTGCGGGAGATGTGCGCCCTGTCCTTCCAGGAGGAGCTACTCTACTGGGGCGTGGAGGAGCAGAGCCTTGACTGGTGCTGCCTGCGCAAGCTGCGCCTCCGCCAGGAGGAGTACAAGGAGCAGCGGCGGCTGGAGGAGGAGGAGGAGGAGGAGGTGGGGGAGGCCGCCGCTGCCGAGCAGATGGGCGCACCCCCGTCCGGCGAGGAGGAGCCGGCTGTGCCCAGGGCCGCGCCCGGGGCGGGGTCGGCGACAGCGTCAGCGGTGGTGGTGGTGGTGGTGGGGGGGGCCGGGGCTGGGGGCGTCCAGGAGGAGGAGGAGGGCCAGGGAGGGGGGTGCATGCGGCGGCTGCGGGACATGGTGGAGAACCCGCACTCGGGCGTCCCGGGAAAGGTGTTCGCCTGCCTGTCGGTGGTGTTCGTGGCCATCACGGCCATCACGCTGTGCATCAGCACCATGCCTGACCTCCGGGAGGAAGAGGAGAGGGTGAGTCTGCTGCTTGTGATTCGCCTGTGATCTAACGCTGGAGGAAGGCTCATTGTCATTAAGACACACGCCGTTTGTTAATGTAGAATTAAAAAGGGAAACTTTGTTATTTTGGTATTCTATGATAGAATCTGATGAGTCCATCATTAAGAATGGTGGGCTGGGACCCTATACCCTTCAGTTCATGGTGGGCTGGGACCCAATACCCTTCTGTTCATGGTGGGCTGGGACCCAATACCCTTCTGTTCATGGCAGGCTGGGACCCTATACCCTTCTGTTCACGGCGGGGCCACGGGTGTTAAGTGCCTTGAGTAATGTTGAAGTCAATCAAGTTATATATATATGCATATTGTATACAAGTAGTGAGTGCAATCGTATGTGTGACGACGGAAAGGATTGCTTATGTGTTACCTAGCACTTGAGTCGTTGACAAAAATGTTGTTGTGGTATTTGGAAAGGAAGCTGTACGGGCTGGTTGTATCAAAGAACTTAAATTGGATGAACCAAATAACAAATGGGACCTAAATGACCCTAAAGTGCTGTTGAGCAAGAGGAGAGAGAAAAACTGGACAGGGAATGTCAATGAAATGGGCTCACTGCTTTGTAAACTCAGTTAGGTTGAAACAGATACCACGCTTTACAATAAGTGGACCACATCACTTTATATGTTATATTGAATCCTTAAGAGTATTTCTTATCAATAGAGCGCTTACTGACCCCTTTCACCAATCTAATCTAGAGGGAAGAGGAGTCGATGGCACAATGCATTAGGATCTAAATAATGCTGAAGCCAGTGAGAGACACACATACAGCCACTATGTAGGGTGCGTTGAAACACATGAAATAATTAGCATTGTAATGTATTTGAACCCAAAATGAAAGATGAAAGGGGGGAAAAGGAAAAGCAGCAAGCCCAAAGGAAGTGTTCAAATTCAGGGCATTCTTCCTGCATTTGTCTGTAGTACTGCAGAGTGGGCATGGCTTTTTATGAGCCCCCTTATCTATTGATCTCTGGAGAGTATCAACACCACAAAGATGCAAAACTATAATAATAAAACTCAACATACAGTTTAAGAATCCTTTTCTTAAAGCTCAAGAAATCTGTCAATAATCTCTCACTCTCTCGCTCTCCTCCCCACCATCAACAGCAGTGTTGAAGCTGGCTGGGAGATCGGTGTGAGATATCTTAGTGTCGTGGATCTGCCAGGTGCAGCCACCATTGGCTGCACCTGAGTGATGGCATGTGTATCAACACAAACGTGGTTTGATTCTTTTGACATTCTTTGTTTCCGCATCAGATGACATTATATAGGAAGCGCTCAGAGTCCAGTGGGGTAAGTGGTTCCCATCGCCATGCGATCAGGGCAGTGCAGAGGCCATTTCACCCCATGTCCTCCATGTTTAAATCCAGAAGGACATTGGTTACACGAGGACTGTGCGTATTGGCTCTCCAGTATCAAAGTGGCCTGCAGAAGTACATCCACCAGACGAGTGCAGGGAAAAGGCGAGCAGTGATGTTCAGTGCAGAGGCACTGATGTTTGATCCTTCAAGGTTCTCAACCACTGATAGCTGTGGGGTCTCATATATTCAGGTTACCCTGAGATCCATTTGGCCAGAAATAGATACATTTCGTTTTAGGCATTCAGAGTAGAAGACGCCTTTATCCAGAGCGGTTTGACAGTGAATTCAGATGCATGTGATTCAGTAGCAGGTAGTGTGGTGTGGTTGTGTGGTTACGCAGTGGACGTCAAAGCCATAACGTTTAAGCTGGGAGTCGGACGCTCCCAACTATTGACTTGCATCACTACCTTGTATCTTGCACCATGTAAATACTTCTGGCCGGCCAAAGTCATGTCAAGTTCTGATCCAAACAGGCTGTAAGTGAAGAGACCCAGCATCCTAAACATCCAGGATCTCTCATTATTGGCTTTGCCTGGTCCTGAAAACAAGGGATTCTGGTTCTTCGTGCTCTGTGGATTTTTGACCGAAAATACGTTTTAGAATTAAATGTAATTTCCATACCCGTTTGAAATAAAAATGGCAAAGTAAATAGAAATCTCTGGAGCTTGTGCAGGTAGGATCTTCCAGCACACACAGATGCTTGTTGTTTATAAATCATGGGGATGTTGGCAGATGATGGGAGACAAGTCAGCTGGCCTCCACATTATTTAGCGTCCGTGTTGAGTATGAGCTCTGAGCAACACACCGTACCAGCAGCCTCCGGAACAATAATCAATATTTATATTGATACGGGAGCGTCTCCTTCAAATGATCACTTCAGTTTCCCGTTTGAGAAAATCCCACGAGTTGTTTATTTTTCTAATTGCATTTCATTATAAATGCTCCACTTCCAAAGAGGAATATAAAATAAGCTCATTGTCATATAAAAAGATGATTATGCAAATGTGAGCCATGAAACATAATCCTGTTTTTGTGGTACAGTCAGCTTGTTTATAAAACCTTCACCCAGACCTATTGATGAAATGGAGGCTCTAAAAAGCAGATGTACATTAAGCGGTACAGTCACATCGTCAGTTCTTTTTCATGCTATGCATCTATCTACTGTAAATGTTCATGGTTAACATTTAATATTCAGTAAGTTTCCCATTTCCAAAAAAAGTTGTGTGTTGTCTTAACAGCCGAGTAGCTTAACCTGCAATCCAATTATTTGCAAACTAACCAGCCCAAATATTCCATGTTAATTCAAACCAAATGGAGGGGGTGTGACCTCAGCTGCACTCTTTGAACATTCAACTTTCACAAACCCCCACACATATCCTGTTGGATGCAGGACTCATCTGAGTCAATCAGGCCCTCGGCTCTCTCATCACTCTCTTTTAGATCCATCCGGTGTATGGTAAATGGTCTGCATTTATATGCCACCCAAAGTGCTTTACAATATTGTAACATTCAACTATTCAGACACACAGTCACACACTGATGGTGGCGTCAGGCGACAGCCAACTTGTCGGGAGCAGTTAGGGTTAGGTGCCTTGCTCGGCACCTAACCCTAACTGCCTTGTTTATCCAGCCAAGGCACACACAAATGCCACACACACACACTCACTGGCCTCCCCTACCATCCCAAGTTATCGTGCATCACTTCATGCGTGCGAGTGCGTGTGCGTGGCTCGTCCTCGCAGAGCCAAGGAGCTTCAAAGCGAACTGAATACATCAGAAGCAACAAAAAGTGTGCGCATGCTGCATCTCATTTTAATTTTCAAATAGCAGATACAACTCCCGCTGAAACCCCCTCCCCCTCCACAAGTGAGTCGGTTTGTAGGCGAAGGGAGGGAAGAAAGGGTGGTGGGGGGGATACAGCACAAACCTCTGCTGCGTCTCAGTGGGACTCAATTGATCAGCACCCCCTCCGATACCCCACCCTCCACCACCAACCACCCAACCCCCATCTTCCTCACCTCCCCTCCCTCCACTATGGTGAGGGCGCGTTAAGGGGGGTTGTTTGTCTCCTGTCAGCGTTGTGTTGTCCAAAGGCTGTTAATTAAAGCACTCTTTTCCTTTGTGAGTGTTGAGCACCGGCAATAACAGGACTAAACACTCTGGTCGGCGTGGAGACCCTATAGTTCATCTGGCATGAGGCCACCACTAATTGGGACCACAGCACTTTGCTGGTGCTGCCCACTCCCGCTCCACCTGATCACCTGTCAGCCCTCGCAGCTATGAGCCCGAGGTGCAAGCTAATTACCTTAGCACTGGCTGAAGTCTGCTTTTACGGTCGTAATCCAACTAATTAAATGATCACTTTAGCGCCAATGCCAGTATCCAGGGATAAACAATGTATTCTCATCTGATTAACTGCGGATTTCTTGAGGCATCAAATGCACAAATAACGACTTTGGACTCTCCTTATGGCCAACGTCTTCGTAGTGAAGCGCACTTCGCATGAGGGAATTAAGTTGTTCTGTATAGCATAATATTAATATAAACATACAGTTTCAAGCACAATAACAAGATAATCGGTAGAATGAACTGTAACATACCTACACATAATTTAGTTTTAGTGTTCAATGCCTCTGTAAGGATCCTGCATTTCCCTCCCGATGTAATGTCACATTCAAAAAAGATCTTGGAGGTGAGCTCAGCCTTCAGTGGGACAATGTTGTCCATAAGGCTAAAACCCCATTGGTATTAGTTAAAGGCTCACCGCCAGGGGATAACCTTCCATTGGTTTTGTGCATTAAAGCAGTGCTAATCCACGTACGGTGTGAATTAATACCACAAAGCTATCTCTAATACTCTCCTCCCCTGGTACAGGTTGGGACGCAGAGAACCATGGTGTGTGTGAGGCTTTCGAAACCAGGGTTGAATTTCCTTTCAGAGTTGTGTCTGCGTTGCCAAGAACTTCTGGATGACTTCCAGCTCCCAAGGCTTTTGCCACACAGCATACGCTTGGTGACAAGGGACAAGCTTCGTGAATGGTACACCTGACATCCATAAGTGGGTTTGGTTAGGTTCAGAGAATAGAATATAGCTTCTATGTTGAGGAGGCGGGTAATTCATTGGCCATAATCACATTTCCTGCCATTTTTGTGCTCCACCCCTGGCACTCAGCCAAATTATGTCATCCCTTGTTAGCTCTAACTTAGCTCTAAGTTAGGGCTAATTCACTAATTACTCTCTGAACCTCTGAGTCGCTGATCTGTTACAAGGGATGCTGTAACAACAGCACTAAGAGCATGTTGGACACATGATTCGAAGACTCATCCTGACGTTCCAGGCTGTGGGGAAGGTCTAGCAGGGGAGCAGGTTTAATCTCCCATGTGGGAGCGAGATCAGGATGTTCTCGTGAGGCTCCATCCCGTCTAGAAGGCTGGTGGAATTGCTTCCAGAGGAAAAGGCAGATTAATCAACCATAGGGTGGCACGCACGCATGCACACACAGCCAGGCTTCTCTGACCAGTTGTGTGTGTGTGTGTGTGTGTGAGAGAGAGAGAGAGAGAGAGAGAGAGAGAGAGAGAGAGAGACGTGTCATTGAGGCTTAGGGCCGGTATTGATCTCATGAGTTGCAGGATGAGCATTTTAGCAATCCATCAATCAATACATCAAATATCTAAATACATGTGTTTTAGGAGATAAGTACCAACCTTTAAAAGTATTGTACACATTCACACCCATTGTGTGAATGATTTGGAAAAGGTGCAATCTTATCAACTACCAGTATGTCTGAGACATTCAATTCTGATAACAACAAATGCAAATGTGGAATATGTTTGCGTGTGTGCATCCAGGCAAACTTGTCTCTAATCCTGCATTAAATTAACCAGACTCTCGCCAGATGAATTTCGTTCCACCTAGCTCCACTCATCCATCTGGGATCAATCCATTGGAGAGGTGTTTTAGAAGGCTTGACCTTATCAAAAATCCTTGCATATGATTGGATAAACCACTTTTCCGTCTTCTTTATTGATGTGCTACTTCAACCACTCACAAGTCGAAACCAACCCGGGACACTGATGAGAGCAATCAGCAAAACCACGATGGGGTGCTGCACTAGTCCCATTTCCTTCACTACCAGCCGAGGTCTACCACCATTTGGTAGATCAAGCTCTTGCCAAACCCGGTCGGCGAAAACATCGTTTCCACCAACAAAAGCCTTCAGAGCCGTTCTCTGATGTTATTCTAAAGAAAGAATATTCACTAGATTGGACAACACGGATGAATTGGCATCATCAATGTTGACTCTTGCTTCCTCGATGCGTGACGGTGAACAATCTCTTTGAGCCTTTCCAGTCCGGGTTCAGGAATTTCCAAAAGACTGAAACTGCTGTGACAAGAGTTGTAAATGATATCCTTTTTACTTTAGATACAAATACAAGCTCAATGCTTGTGATGCTGGACCTGAGTGCTGCGTTCGACACGATCGACCACAGCATTCTCCTTCACCGTCTTGAACACTATGTTGGTTTCGGGGGTACGGCTCTTAGTTGGCTTGAATCGTACCTCACAGATAGAACACAATTTGTGCTCCACGAGGGTTCGGAATCGAGACATTGCAGGCTCCGTTTTGGC
>JAOPUD010000107.1:15111004-15125905 GCA_027122715.1 Trisopterus minutus
AGTTATGAGCAGATATTCTCAGAGCACTTCACCTACATATAGCTGACTGGCTATTAGGACAGTTTTGCCAAATATTATAGTAAAGAAATTACCCACCCTAGCTTTAACTCTCTGAGGATAATCAATCAAGTTGAAGCTTGAAACTACACAGCAGTCTGAAAGTAGTGCCACGCAATCTGAGACTTCAGTGTCGAGTCAGGTTTGATAATGGTAGGATAGTTTTAACACGTGACGCAGCAAACAAACTGCTTTGTAAATCATCCCACATACCCTACACAATACACATGCTTTCCTCGTAGCCTTATCAGTACATTCAGGTTATAGGTAATTTCTACCCCCAGGGGTTTCTCAGTCTCAACAATAATAAAGTAGGTAGTTTGATGACGTTTCATTCCAATGAAATAGCCTAAAGTATCATAAGTTTCACTTGATAACTAACCTTTAGATAAGTGAACTACCGAAACAGTAGATAATGTGATGTGGGGTGGCCAACTGTGTTGATTATGTTGACCATCACAAGTGTAGCCTGCAAGCTAAACACCAGCAAAGCAGATCAAAACTGTGTGGCCAGTGAAGCTTCGGTGGGGGTGTGACACACATAGGCTGTATAAAATATATTAGCTTAAATGGAATATCGATATGTGTATATTGCTGGAAATCGCAGACAAAAAAGCGCCTTCAAAATGAGTGCAGGAGTAAGCTATGTATTTTCTGCATCCCTAATACAAATATGTATACTCCTGATAGATAAAGACATTTAAATGCCAGGAAAGGCCAACAACTATCCATGATCCTGTTTGATTCAGAGTGCTCAGAGAGAGGAGGGCCCACTCACAGACCGTCCGTTGACAACGTAGTGGTGAGAGAGAGGGCGAGAGCTCATCAATGTTTGGCGTGCAGTCCTACAATGTAAAACAACTTTCAAGTCATAAAAACATTGTCAAAGTCTGGGAAAAGTTGTTTTCTTGTTGGCTTGTCATTGTTGCTCATCGTAAAAAGCGATATTGATGATAACTGATAAATCATACCAATAAATTAAATGATGTCTTCTGGCTTTTTCTGACAGGGGGCAGGTGAGTGATGAGCAGAGACATACTATGCAGGAAAAGCACAGAGAACAGACAGTTGGAATTGGTGACATCTAGTGGTTCTTTAAAAGTCCAACATTGTGACAGAATCCCCTCTAGAAACGCCTCCTGGTGTTCCCAGGACGATCAGGATGCAGTTGATAAAAGTCTCTGATCAGGGACTGGTTGACAATGTTCAGAGAAGGGACCCATGAATATTCTTCAGGGTCATAGCCTTCCCAATCTACCAGGTACTGGGACGGCAGCTGGACCAGACGGGAGTCCAGCAGCCGATTGATCGTGTAGACTGATTGACCATCAACCAACTGGGGTGGAGGAGGGGGCTTGGGGCCTGGGGAAAAAGTGGAGGTAAGCACGGGTCTCAAAAGGGAAAAATGAAAACTTTGGTGGATTCTCATGGACCGGGGCAGTTGGAGTCTGTAGGCGACTGGATTGACCCGGTGGGTAATCTTGAAATGGCCATCGTAGCGTGGGGCAAGCTTACGGGATTTCACCCGTAGCGGTTGGTCCCTGGCTGACAGCCAGACCTTCTGTCCAGGGCGGAAGCGAGGGGCTGGTATCCGGTGACGGTTGGCTTGCACCTGGTTCTGTTTGACAGCACGAAGCAGTGCCTGGTGAACCCTTTTCCAGGTTTGTCTGCACCGCCTCAAAAAGTGCAGAGCGGATGGCACCCCCACTTCCCCCTCTTGCTCGGGGAACAAGGGTGGCTGGAACCCAAACTGGTACTAAAATGGGGAAAGCCCAGTGGAGGAAGACTGGAGGGTATTGTGAGCATACTCTGCCCACAGCAACTTGGAGGTCCAAGATGAGGGGTTGTCACCAACCAAGCTCCAAAGAGTAGCCTCCATCTCCTGGTTTACCCTTTCTGTCTGGCCATTGGACTGCGGATGGAACCCAGAGGACAGGATGGCAGTAGCCCTGATGAGTCGGCGGATGGCCCGCCAGACGCAAGAGGAACACTGCTGACCTCTGTCCAAGACGATGTCCTGAGGTAGACCAAAAACTCAAAACACTCAAAACTATTTGTGCAGTCTCAAGTGCAGATGGTAATTTAGGTAAAGGAATTCGTTTGCAGGCCTTAGAGAACCTGTCAACAATGACTAAAATAAAACTGTTACCTCCAGAGACAGGTAGGCCGGTTACAAAGTCTATGGTTAGGTGCGACCAGGGCCGACTGGGAGTTGGGATTGGTAGGAGAAATCCTTGAGGACGCTGACGAAGGTCTTTGCTTTGGACACAGGTAGCACAGGCTGCAACAAAGTCCTTAACCTCTTTCTCCATTTCCGGCCACCAGAAGCGTCGCCTGAGGAACTCCAGAGTTCTTCGGGCCCCTGGATGTGCTGTGAGATGTGACTAGTGACCCCACTGGGGAACTTCAGACCGTGCTCTTCTTGGAAAAAACAGTTTACCAGCTGGTGTAGATCCAGGGTCAGAATCCTGCTGAAGAGCTCGTCTAACCACGGTCTCGATTCCCCAATGGACAGATGCAACAATTCTCTTGGGAGAGATAATTGGCCCTATATCTTCTCCCTGGTTGCTAGGCCGAAACTGCCTAGATAGGGCAGAATATAGACAAATAATGCTCAACGAACTTGCCGAGGATTCAGACGCTTGGCCTGCTGGAGGTACTCCAGATTTCGGTGGTCCGTCCAAACCAAGAAAGGATGCTGGGCCCCCTCCAGTCAGAGGCGTCACTCTTCAAGAGCCATCTTGACCTTCAGTTCCCGGTCACCGACATCATACCATGTCTCAGTGGGAGTGAGGCAATGGGAAAAGAAGGTGCATGGGTGTACCTTCCCATCAGTCAGTGGGAAGGTACTGACTGATGTACCTTCCCATAGGACGTGTATGGGAAGGTACTGGAAAACAGCTGGGGCATTAGTGAGTCCAAATGGCATCACTTAGTATTCAGTGTCCAGAGGGGGTGTTAAAAGCTGTCTTCCACTCATGGCCTTGTTTGATGCGGATGAGGTGATAGGCATTACGAAAGACCAGCTTAGAAAAAATGGCGGCACCTTGTAGAAGATCAGAAGCTGTAGAGATCAATGGAATGGGGTATCGGTTACGTATGGTGATTCTGTTAAGACCCCTGTAGTCTATACACGGACACAATCCACCATCTTTCTTCCCCACAAAGAAAAACCCTGCAACAGTGGGAGATGTGGATGGGCGTATAAAACCAGTGGAGAGGGCATCCTTGATGTAGTCATCCATGGCCTTGCTCTCTGACAAGGAGAAAGAGAAGATCCGACTGCGTGAAGGACTGGAACCAGGCAAGAGTTCTATGGAACAATCATACGACCTATGGAGTGGAAGTGTGCAGGCCCTTTGTTTGCTAAAACCTCCTTCAGGTCTCGATACTCCATGGGAACAGTGCTTAGCTCATAGGGATCTGAAGATATAAAAACGACATATTATACAAACAATACCAATAATAGAAATAACTATATATATGTATATACAAGATCAAATTTACAGTATTAATGTGCAAAAAGTGCAAGAATGATGTCTTCTGTCTATGTTTGATTCAATGTCTATGTTTGATTCAGAATTACAGAGAAGAGGGGTGTCTGACTCTCTTAGAGAGGGGGGCGTTGTAAAGATTAATGACCACGGGCAGGAATGATTTCCTGTGGCGCTCTGTAGTGCATCTGGGTAAGAGGAGTCTTCTGCTGAAGGTGCTCCTCTGCTGGGCCAGTGTGTCGTAGAGAGGGTGTGCGACATGGTCCAAGATGGACTGAAGCCTGGACAGCATCCTCCTCTCTGCCACGGTCGTCAGTGTATCCAGCTCCTCCCCCATGACATCACCGGCCCTCCTGATCAGTTTGCTTAGTCTGTTGTTGTCTGCGTCCTTCAGCCCACTGCTCCAGCATGTGACAGTAAAGAAGATCGTACTGGCCACAACAGACTCATAAAACATCCTCAGCATCGTCCGGCAGATGTTAAAGGACCTCAGCCTCCTTAGGAAAGAGAGTCGGCTTTGGCCCTTTTTGTAGACAGCCTCAGTGTTTTGAATCCAGTCCAGCTTATTGTTGAAGTACACCCCCAGGTACTTATACTCCTCCACATTGTCCACAGGGACCCCCTGGATGGAATCAGGGGTCACAGGAGAGAGAGTGACCCCACCCATGTCCGGGGGATCTTGGCCACCGGGTAGAGTGGAGTTGGGGTTCCCCGCTGACTGAACAAGTTGCTGAAGAAGTTGGTCGTGACAGGCCAGAGTCTATTGTTGGAGAGTCAGCGCCTGTCCATGAGTATCCATAGTAGAGCCATAGCTATTGAGAGCTGCCATAATGTTTTCAAACTCAGAAGCAGCCATACTAACAATCTGAGCCCAATCTGGGCTCCTGCAGATGCTTTCGCTGGGTCAGTCATGGTTGTCTCTTCTGTTAGTGTTTACGGAATCCAGAAACTGAGGGTGACTCAAGTGCAAAGCAAAAGCAGGATAAGTTAAAGTTTTTATTCCACATAGGGAAAAAATTCATAAAAGTTCCAGTTTATCCAAAGGTTAGTCCAGAAATCAGGGTCAGGTAACAGGTAAGGTTGGCAACAAGATCAATCTGGGTAGAGCAAACAAATACAGAGGTCCAGACAAAGTTACTCAGAGGGTTCAGTGAGGAAGACACAACAGAGACAGAGTGAAAAGACCAGAGGGGTATTCCATCATCCAAGCTAAACGCAAAGCCGGGGTCATTTCAGCTAGAGTTTCATTCCATTGACGTGACTTAAGGGAATCTCCGCTAAGTAACCATGGCAATATATCCGACCAAACTAACATGGTCGGTAGCAGGGTAACTGCTAACTCAAATTTTACTGATTACTTGCGGATTGAACCCCGGACAACTGGGTGCAAGTTGGACACTTTAACTCGAGACTATCACCCTGATTGCAAATTGATTGTGTCTAGCCTACCTATCCTTTGTATCAACATTAGAAATTATTTCGGAAATAATTGTTTGTTTGGAAAAAATGTCAAACAAACTTTTAATGACACTGGCGAATTCCTCAGCATAGGCACTATCTATACAATACAATATAGTTGCTGCAAACGGTTGATACGTTTATGGAAAAAGATAATTCAAACAATGAATTTGGTGAGAAATGAGGTTGGCCTATACTATTTTCTCCATGCAGCACTTAAGTGGTTGAGTGGTTAGAGCACTCTCCCTGAGAGTAAGATGCTTGCTCGATTGGCCACCGGTTCAAGCCCTGGCCGATGCATCTTGTTCCCTCAGTCCTAATGGTTGAAGTTTGAAGTCTGTCGATCCCTCAACCGTACCTAGGCTGTATATTACCCTCCTACAATATTTTGATAGCCTATTAATTTTGACAGGGGGGCAGCATCTTGTGTTGTCGCTGCAGTGAACACATGTTTCTTGATACTTTTTTATTTTATTTTAAATTGTAGGGTAGTACTTCTCTAAAACCCACTGCCCTGAATACATTAGATATTTATATATAATGTCATACAATGACAACAAGTCAGAATGATGGTTGCCGATGCCAAACTGTGGTCTCCTCCTGAAAAGTAAACCCCCGGGCCGGGTTTGCGACGGTTCGCCGGTTTGAGCAGGAATATGTTGCACAGTGCCCTCGCATTTTGTGTCTTCTGCTTCTAGGCAACAGGAGTATCACCTGTCCAAGATGGCGGCCACATTTCTCGCGCCCAGCAGCCAATGCGGTGTCTACTCTTTATTATGTCTATGCTTACAACAGCCCTAGAACCATTGTAAATAATTTGCCTTTTTACCATGTTGGTAATAAGGACTTAGCCAGACTATGTTGTTGGGAAACAGTCAGGAAGCTGACTGCTTGCTAGTGCTATGGAGTTTAATAACTTACTCCATACTATGAGCTTACTATGTAAGTTAAATGGTTTTGGGGCACACTTTCCTATTAACTGTCCCTAAGATGTAGGTTGCTACATGCTATGCAAGTTAGCACTATGCTTTTGGGAAACTAACCACAGGCTACGAGGCAATTGGTTGAACAACTCAACAAAATATGATTAGTTAACAGGGGGCAGGTGAGTGATGAGCAGGGACATAATTAGGCAGGAAAAGCACAGAGAACAGACAGAGGAAAAGTCCAACATTGTGACAGGTTTGACAGTGGTTGGAAACAATTGGGATAATATTTCTACAAATATAACTTAACAAAATATATAACATAGGTCTAGTCATTATTCAGGTATTCAAATACATAATATTGCATTATTTCCTACCGTACCTTTAAGGGCAGAAAATGTGTCTTTAGTGTAATTACGGTGTCCGTAATGACAGCGACATCGGCTGATGAGGATTCTCACCCAAAACACTGGTCCTTACCATCCCATTACATTCCTGTCTGCTGTTTCATTATGGTCTGGGATAGTTACTGTAATGACCTATAAGCTGTACAGGAAAAACATCAAAACCATGGAGTTCAAAAGTGATTCCTGCTGATAAATATCACTCAAAATCAGCCAGCTAATCGTTTGTGTTACTGCCCCATAAGTCTTTGTGGGGGTTTGTTTAATCTGCAATAAAGTTTGGACAGAAACCAGCAGATTGGAAAACAAATCTTAATCCTAGTTATTGCTCTAGTCTGATCCAATAAGTTTCTTTACCTCTGCTCAAAGGAATAAACATGTTATCCAACAGGTGCTTTTATTTGATGAGGCTGGTCATCACCAAATACATATTGTTACGAACCTAACCCCCAAGGGGCAATTCTAACCTTGAGTCTTACGTGAGAGAGGTAACAGAGCAGCCAGAGAGCAGAAAGGAGCCTGAACTATCGGCTCTGGGACCCGATAGTTAGCTGTGTTTGCATGGGGGGTTCGCTTAACTGTGGGTTGTGGCGGAACTCCTGGGGCCAGCGCGGTCTGTTCTCCGTGAGCGGTGGATCCTCTCGGATTTGGTTCGTTCAGTTTTTTGTTTAAGGGCATCCCATTAAACAGAAATAAGTCTCCCATATAACTCACATGGAACCCAGACCCAAACATAATAATAATATAACTAAAGGAAGGAAAATTAGACATAAAGCTATACATTTCTTCCATAACCTAGTTTCTTTTTACTTTTTTTTCAATTATTTCAAGTTTCAAGCTTATGATCAGTGAGTACTATCAGGTCCCCTCCAATACTGGAGACATACACTTCAAAATGCTGAACCGCCAGCACAAGAGCCAGGTCCTCCTTCTCAATGGTGGAATATCGCCTCTGGTGGCTGTTCAGTTTCCTGGAGAGGTATAGCCAAGAGCCTGTCTATCCCTGACACATCGGGTTGTAATAGTACTGCCCCTACTCCAAAGTCACAGGCATCTACGGCCAGCTTGAATGGGACCGTGAAGTCAGGCGCTACTAGCACTGGTTACTAGCTATACTATATATGCTTACTATACTGGCTACTAGCAGCCAGTATAGCCTTAACCATCTCCAATGCTTGCTGGCAGTCAACCGACCAGCCAAACGTAACTCCCTTTCTCAACAAGTTTGTGAGTGGTGCGGTCCCAGCAGCAAAATTGGGAACAAACTTTTGATATAACCCACACATGCCCAAAATGTGCATTAACTGGCGTTTTGTTTTTTGGATGGGCAATTCCAGGATGGCCTGTACCTTGGCTGCCCGTGGTCTCACTGCCCCTTGTCCCACCAGGTGCCCTAAGTAAGTGACCTGTCCCTTCCCAATCTCACATTTGGACAAGTTGATTACCAACCCAGCCGCCTCAAGACGTTCAAACAGCTGTGTTATGTGTTCTAGGTGCTCAGACCACGAAAAACTGTAACAAACCACATCGTCTAGGTAGGTCACTGTGTTTTGTAATCCGACCGTTACCAAATTCATCAGCCTCTGAAAAGTCTATTCCAAACGGGAGGACCCAACAACGGTACAAACACTCTGGCATCACAAATGCAGAGACCTCCATGGCCATTTCCGTCAAAGGCACCTGCCAGTACCCTTTCAACAAGTCAAATTTGGTACGGATGTTGTTTAATGGGAGTTGCCCCCCCCTGCATCCACATCATGGGTTATCAAGTGGGTTAAGCCCAGGGTATCTCTAAACAATCAGTCACATCCTCTCTTTGCTTCGTGGTGAGATGACTCAGTGAGACTTCGAGGTTGACCAGGGCACTGGAATTATCCAGCCTAGCTGTAACTGGCTCAACTGACCCCACCCCACCCCATCATCCTCATTCTTCTCCTCCCCCACCTCAACTCGGGGCACCAAACACACAGTGGACTGAGGGGCCCGAGTATCGTATGGCTTCAAAAGATTGATGTGAGAAAGGCGTGATTTCTTTCTCCTATCAGGGGTATCAATAACATAGTTGCACTTACCTATTCTCTTGCTAACCATATAGGGACCATAGTACTTCACCCCAAGTTTCTCCCGACACATGGGAACAGCACTAGCACTGTATCTCCCACCTCAAAGGTACACTCCACCGCCTTCTTATCATACTGGGCTTTCATTTTCCTCTGAGCCATCTGCAAGTTACTCCTCACCAAGTCACAGGCGGTCTGCAGTCGGTCCCTAAAGGAGGCCACATACTGCAACATCCCACTTGGAGCATCCGTCTGTACAAACTGTTCCTTCATCCTTTTTAATGGTCCTCTCACCTGATGGCCATTAACCAGCTCAAAGGGGCTAAACCCTGTAGACTCATTCCCGGAATCTCTAATGGCAAACAGGAAAGGCATGGCCACATCCCAGTCATTTGAGCAGCCCACACAATACGTTCTAATCATGGACTTTAACGTCTGATGGTACCTTTCAATCGCACCCTGCGACTGAGGGTGATAGGCAGAGGACATGACCTGTTCAATGCCCAACTCATGCATTACTTCCTGAAACACACTTGAAGTGAAGTTATCATGTTGAATTTCCACTGGTAGACCTATCCTCGAAAAGAAGAGGAGTAAAGCCTGTACTGTGCCCTTACTTTTGATTGACCTCAACGGCACAGCCTCTGGAAACCTGGTGGAAACATCCATAATAGTCAGGACACACAATCAATCAATACCCTCTAAAAAGGTTCCTCCATGACTGGTATAGGGCAGAGGGGAGCAACTGGGATTTTCTGATTGGGCTTACCCACAACTTGACACGCATGACAACTACGACAATACGCCACCACATCCTCGTGTAACTTAGGCCAAAAGAAATGGCTAAGGATTTTCTCTTGCGTTTTCCGAACGCCTAAATGACCCGCCATGGATACCTCATATGCCAGATGTAAGACTTCCTTCCTGAAACTTTCGGGCAACACCACCTGAGTTACTGCCGTCCACAGCTTCTCGGCCGGGCGATCATGAGGCCGCCATTTCCTCATAAGGACTCCATTTTGGAAAAAGAAGCCTTCAGCTACATCCCAGATGTCCTCTACATTAGCAGCATTTTGTTTTAGGGGCGTCACAGAGGGATCTCTCTCTTGCTCTAAGAGATGTGCTTCTCTGGTGAACTCAGAAGAGTCTATAATGCAATCCGTCATCCCAGTCAGTCTAGAAAAAAAAATACTCGCCAGCCCCTATTGGCTCCTCCTGCTGGGCAGACTCCCTGGTCTCTATATTACGCGACTGTGCCCGGGTAACTACCCATGCTGAGGACACCTCTGGGTGTTCCCTCACCAAGGTTTCGGTTTCAGGGACCTCACAAGGCTCCTTACATAAAATGGGATTCACGAAAACTTGAGTACCCGCCAGATCGTTCCCCAGCACATAGGCTCCATTCCCATATAAGGGGACCCCTTATATGGGAATGGAGGGCCGAGCCCTACTGTGACTGGTCCAGACACCACATTTGATTTCAGAAAAACTTTGTACAAAGGTACAGACATAAATCCACCCCCAAATACTCCTATTGGGGAGGATGCATTCAAGCAGGAGGCTGCCGGTAAGTCTATTACTCCCTGAACCAATAAGGACAGGGTTGCCCCAGTATCCCTAGATAGATACAGATATTTCATCCCCGTCTGGTGCTACAGCAACCGTGCCATTGGACACAAAACCCTCAAACCCCTTGGCTACAGGCCATGCTGGTGCGATCAAATTGTCAGTTTCAGATGGCCCATTTTGCGTTTGGGTAGTAATTAATAAATAAATTAATTAATTAATCATTCAGGTGTAGCTCTATAGGTCTGGGTAGATTGGATTTAAACTGTTCTACCAGCATAAGTTGGTGCAACTCTTGAAATGTATAGGTGTTAGACGCCGCTAAACCCCTATCAAACACCACCTCCTGCCTAGCTAATTCTAAGAAATGATCCCAGGGTTTCCGCCGCAGTGACCTGAAACGCTTTCTGTAGGCTTCTTGCACGACCTCATAAGCTGCCAAAACTACCCCCCTTACCACCTGATAGTCGCTGTTCTGATCAGCATCTAACGCAGCATAGGCTTCCTGGGCTTAACCCTCAAGGACACTCTGCACAAGCAACGTCCACTTATCCTCCGGCCAGTGGATTTCCCTGGCAACTTTCTCAAACATATGAAAGAACATTGTTACGTCCTCCTGATTAAACTTGGGCAGCAGGTTGAGGCAGCGTGCGGCATCAAAATGAGTCTGGTGTGTATATAGAGTACTCTCTTCCCGTTTCACTCTTGCCAACTCTAGCTCCAATTCCTGCTCCCTATTCCGGCTCTGTGCTTAGATTTCCCGGCTGAGCTCTTCTCTCTTCTCTCTCTCTCTTCTCTTTCCCTTGCCTGTTTACGATCGGGTATATCCAATAGTGAAATGAGATTCTGAATTATCTGTGGTTTGCTAGCTAGTAAACTAATGCAAGCAACAGCGACTTCTTTAATTTCAGCAACGCCCTGCGCCCAAACTCTGTTTCACAAAACACCTCTGGGTCGAAGGCTGCTATGATTATCGACAATCACTGCTCAGCACATATCAACACAACAAAACTAAATCTAGCATAGAGTTATCTTACCTGATAACCTCTACGAACCCATACTTGATATAACCTCACGTCAAATATGAACTTTCCCGAGCTGAATACGACTCTGTATCGTCACTTTCGTAACTGCTTGGATGCAGTCCAACTAGCTGAATTCAGTTCCTGGACGAGCCCCCACTTATGTTACGAACTTAACCCCCAAGGGGAAATTCTAACCTTGAGTCTGGGTCTGGGTTCCACAGTTAGCTGTATTTGCATAGGGGGGCAGCGCGGTCTGTTCTCTGTGAGCTGTGTATCCTCTCGGATTTGGTTAGTTCAGGATTTGTTTAAGGGCATCCCATTAAACAGAAATAAGTAATAACTGGGTGTAGCGGGCTTCTAGGGTTACCTAGTCACTGGAGGTGTCAAACGACGTCCGTCCGTCGCATCGCCGGTCGCACTCTCGGGATTATGCCCACCGAGGGTCCATGGCATCCCGCACCTTTCATAGCTACAGACCACTCATATGGCAGCATGCACACAACCCCCCACTGCATAACCCTCCCATACAACTCAGAACCCAGACCCAAACATAATAATAATATAACTAAAGGAAGGACATTTAGACATAAAGCTATACATTTCTTCCATAACCTAACAATATTATGGTTTAATACTTTAATACAGTCAATGTTTAAGACATCTTCGTCGTGACACCATGCCAGAGATTATGCTGGTTCATCCCACGACCATCTGGCTCATAAGAGCAACGAACAACATGTCAACACCATGGCTACAGCTTCACGTCGTCACCTGCTCCCCTTCATGCCACAGTGTATCGAGGAAAAACACACACACGCGCACACACACACACACACACACACACACACACGACATGACATCTGAAAACAACGAGCACTTCACAGTGCTTCCTTTTTCCACACTTCTTGTTCTCAGTTTTGCTCTTAGTGGATTCATTTCACAGTGCTGTTTCTGGCCTAATACACCATACAACCACCATACAATGATGTTGTCTAAAAATGATGGTTCACTGATGAATAGCAGGAACAGAAATTGCATCAAATCATTCATTAAGTATTAATCATATTAATGGCCAACGTCCACATAATTTTTATTGACGACACGCAACATCCCTAATGAAATGAGGAACAACAATGTATTCCTACTCTGGTTGATCCTGTCTTGATCTGAGGTATAACCTGTAACCTCCAGGCCTCTCCCTCCGATCATGACCGCATCCTCCATATTTTTGTTTCCACTTGCTAAGAAGGAAGTAACCAAACACCTGTAGATCCACATAACTACCTTCCTTTGACCAGAATCTTCAGGAAATCTGCTGAAAATGCGAAGACAGGACGGAGTGCCTTACATTTCGCAAAGAACAAGTGCAGCGTGACACAGAGATATTGAGAGTCAGAGACACCCTAGGGAACCAGAGGGAGAGAGTCTGGAGTCAGGAGTCTGAGTCCTGCATTCCAACGGTAAAACACGTCACAGTCAACATAATGCCAATCGATCCATATAACAGCACCTGGACGAGTGAGAGAGAGAGGGAGAGAGAGAGCGAGAGAGAGAGAGAGAGAGAGAGAGAGAGAGAGAGAGAGAGAGAGAGAGAGAGAGAGAGAGAGAGAGAGAGAGACAGAGACAGAGAGAGAGAGAGAGAGAGAGAGAGAGAGTGAGAGGGAGGGTTGTAGCCGGAAGGGGTTTTGGTTCAATAGGAGCACTATGGGTGTCATCAGGTTTCCCCTGCAGTGCAGTCATCACCAATAACAGCAGTGTCGTTGTCGCCTAGCTCAGCATCAGAGGGGTGAGGACCAGAAACGCCTGCAGTCCTGCTCCTGTTACTGGCCCAGGGTTTATTTTGATGTTGTTGAGGTGATATACAGTAATACCTCAAAGGTTTTACTACATGGACACTTTTCCATTAGGCTGGCAAAGTGTATTGCATAATAATGGAAATTTGTGTTCTTCAGCCATTCACATGAGAGGGTTATATTTAAGGTATTCAAAAACGAAATAAAATTTAAAGGACAAAAATTAAATCAGATGTACGTTTCATATGTAATGAAAGTACAGAATATTTAATCGATAATCTGTTCATGGCAGTGAATAATCGCAATCAATCAATCAATGATAAGCAACACTTTATAGAAAGCTTTGGAAATGGGAAGTCAGAGTAAAAAGGCAGAAGTACTAATTATCTCTTAAAAATTATTTTGGATGAGAGGTTTTTTTTCATGAAAGAGTCTCATTGATCACCTCTGAATCATCCCCCTCACACCGTCTAAAAAAAGCTCAAATTTTACAGACCCTAACAGATAAATTAATTCTGGAAGGCACAATGTGCTCATGTGCCCTGGGTCTCTCGGATCTCATGCCATGAAAACAGATCCTCAGGACAAAACTGGGGATTGATACACTTAACCTTCTGTTTGACTGGTGATAGAGCCTGTTGGACGGTGGTGGGGGGCTCCACTCAGGTCCTCAGTTAGCCCTGTCACCTGCTACATTTCCATCCCCAATATGTGTGCAAGTAGGGCAAGCAAACACGGACCGAGAACCAAAGAATACCCAAGCTTTACTGAATGACTGCGGATGTTTGTGTGTGTGTGTGTGTTTTTATTGATAGGGTAAGTGATTTACATGTGGTTTAAAGGGCCTGTCAATCATTATAAGGAAGGTTTAGACCTCCATTGTAAACCTCCTCACTTGTCAGACAGACAGACAGACAGACAAAATAATTGTTAATTTTATGAAATTATTTTATAAAAACAGAAGATAAATGCATTCACTTATTTGTGATCCATGTGGAATCCACTTTGATTAATTAGCGTAATGCTCAACAATCACATTAAACATTTAATTACAAATCATAATTAATAATTAACTGATTAGAATGGAATGGAATGACAGTTTATGAAATTATTTATGAAAATTAATGTCAAAATGAATCCTACCCCTTGTTTTTATTAATATCCTGTGTAACTTTTACTATTTCAATAGTTTGTTTCTGTTAGACTCAAACTGTGTGTATCACTCATCGTTAAAGCAAGGGCTTACATTTTATTCAATGATAACAATTATAATAATGATCAACAATAGATAAAAACTCATTAACATGCTTAACATTATATGTGCTTAACATATGGGATATTCAAATGCTAAATAACCAATGGAGGTGGGTCGTAGTTTGGACCCCCCCACAAAACCCTAAAGGCTGCCTCACAAGATGACCGTTGCCTTGAATGGTCGCCGTCTGTGTTTGAATGTGTGTATGAATGGGTGAATGTGTGTATGAATGGGTGAATGTGTGTATGAATGGGTGAATGTGTGTATGAACGGGTGAATGTGAGGGAATAATTGTAAAGTGGTTTGAGTGGACACAGCTCTTGAGATGCAGTCCTACCCTTTAAGGACTCCTCCAGCCTGAAGGAAGAACAAACCACACCTAAACCAGAACTTTATCATTAAGGTGCGTTCACACCAAAAAGAAAGGGGCGGCATGAATCCGTACAAAGTCAATGCAAAGACATGTTTAGAAGCTGATTCCTTCCATGACGCATCGTTTCCAGGGGGGTGAGTGGACGTTGGATGATGAGATACAGCGTTACAGCTTTGGCATCCCCAGCCAGCACTCCCCATACGGCCCCTAATGGTTTGAACCTCAACATAGTTTGGGGAAGCACATTGTCCTGGGTAAATGGGCCATTTTCCTGCATCCCCACATGCACACACACACACACACACACACATGAATCAGCACAAACACACAAGATGGATAGGGATCTAAAAAGATATGAGTCGTGCAAAACTAGAAGAGTGTTTTCATGTGTAAGCATTAATTGTGCAGCATTAATTGTGTGTGTGTGTGTGTGTGCGTGTGTGTGTGTGTGTGTGTGTGTGTGTGTGTGTGTGTGTGTGTGTGTGTGTGT
>JAOPUD010000107.1:15178578-15190597 GCA_027122715.1 Trisopterus minutus
GAAATATACTACGTGTAAAAAAAACTAGAAATTGAATGTTCATTTTTGCCTCGAAAGTTGCACTGGGTGCCTTTAATGCCCCGTTAATCCACATTAACATTAACAGATACACACTTCAACTCGGTTCATCAGACGAACATCAATAAAGTTTACTCACCAGAGGCTCAAGCATCACATACACACACACACTCCGGGTACAAGGCAGAGTACACGGCTCTCATAAATCCAGGTTCCGCTTTTGAAGAGACAGGGACACGGGAGTTCAGTAATATGTAACGAAGTACATGTGGCTAATGGCATGAGCTAGCGCTATAGTTGCTTATAAACAACTCACGTTCTCCTTCGTTTCCGTCACAAACAACAAGGTCCACTAATAACCCACGGCAACAACAAAAAAAAACTTTGTTCTCTGCGCCGCCGATAATAACTCAAAACGTTGGGATATATCCGTCTCTCTCACACAAACAATAATATTCTTCAAGAAAATGTTAGCATGCCGCCACCTCGACAACAGTCCGGCAGAGAGAGAAAGAAACGGCATGTACACTTTGACGGCGTATGATTGGTTATGCTACGTTGCCTTACATGAACTCCTCATGTCACCCGAATCTTGTACACTTTAACAAAGGCACATTCGCCACACTTGAAATAAACAAAATATTATTTTTAAACAGATAAATAACTTGTGTATATTAATTTTTTAAACCTATTTATTGACATATTTGAGATTTCAATCATAAATCCTATTTAACTTTATGGAAGATTAGATCTATTTAGACGTAAGCACTAGCTGCTATATCACTTTTTCATAATTGTTAAGTATAAACTTAGAAGTAAGGGTTTTTTATAAAAGTATAATAATATAACAGAGTTTTCTTGAACCATCAAAGACAAACTAACAAACCTAAACCAAAAGGCACTAGGGATCGAATTGTAAAGCCTCCTTTATATTCACTCTCGGGCTCTTTTAATCTTCAAGCAGGCAAAAAAGATCATATGAGTAAATTGTACATTGCATCTGTTCTATTAAAGATGCTTAAATATTTAACCTTTGTGCTTGCATAAAATGTGCTTTATTGGTGCGCATCTTTTGGACACAAAGAGAGAGAACCCCAGTACAACAAAAGCACATCAGGTATTCAACAAAGTCTTGTGATGTAGAGATCGTATTCACTGTTGATGAATGTCACAGGTTATCTGTTGCGTTGTGGGTGCAAGGGATAGTGTGGTTTGATGTCTATTGGGGTTCAGGTGTCAGAGCTACAATGCCAATTATTTGTTGCCAGTGCTAGGAGGCTCACTTGATCCTATATTGAAGGTGCTATAGTATGCTAACTATTAAAGATGTTCCGATACCATTTGTTCCTTCACGATACCGATTCCAATTCCTGAACTTGAGTATTGGCCGACACAAACTAAATACCGATACAGCATCTAGTATTGCAACTACTTATTAGTAGTTGGTGGGACTTCGCCCGACTATGTCGGCTCAGTCCCACCTACAGGTTTTGAGGCCACACAACACACACCGTAACTCCAATTGACTTGACATTTTGCACAGATATGCAGGCAAGTGTGCTCTAGAAAATTGCCATTGGGACTACTAAAGTCTGCCTGGAACAATTTTGCGCCATTTTGAATTTTGTCAAAAACACATTTTTGCCATCTCTTACACCGTACATCTGATTTGCACAAAAATTGGTATGGATCATCACTACCCCAAGCTGGTCAATTCCTATCAAAAGGTTGGTAAAATACTGTTCCCTTCAGAAGCTATTAGCCAATGAACATCAAAGGGGCGGAGCTCTGGAAATCAATAAGCCATAACTCCGTAAGCCTTAACCCAATCAACACCAAACTTTTAGGATATGCTCACATATCTGCCTGGAACATATCCCAAAAGTTCCAATCAAATCAACCACTCGGGGGCGCTACAGCAAATCCGCCATTTTGTGCCTTTTTTGCCATTTTTCGCCAATTTTGCACAATTCTACGGTTTGTATTTTAGCAAACTCCTCCTTCACCGTTGATCAAATTCCTGCGAAACTCACTGAGGTTGTTCTAAACCTCAGCAATGAGAAATTATCAAAAGCTTTTACATAAGTCAAAGGGCACGGCCACGGCGGCACCATGAAGTTCGCTGTTTCGCCACTAAACTGCACACTGTTATAACTTCAGTGTACATTGTCTGATAGGATCAAAACTACTCACGTTTGATGAGAGTGCCGCCCTGAACACGTCTGCACTGCAATATTGACTCGCAATCACAGCGCCACCTACTGGCGACTGCAAATGTCAAGTTTTTACACTTTCACCGCTCATTCTAAGAGATGACAATGCAGCCACTGGACAACCAGCGACGGGGCGGTGGCCGGGTAGGCGGCTGCCACACTACCAGGCGGTCTTAGATTTCCCGAGTTGCGTGGGTGCCCGAGTTGCGTGGGTGCTCGGTCCCGTTCATCACTGCTTGCAATTTTAATTGGGTATTACAATTGCAACTGTGGGTAATTGGTGTTTAAAGTAAAAAGTAGTACAAAATCTCAAATTAGCACCATTTGGATATAATTAAAGTTTAAATTTAGTTAACTAAAATAGGAACCCAATAACTAAAAGGACAATAATAATTCAAATAGCAACTTAAAGGTGCAAAGTTGGAAATATTTTATTGACCTAAATAGGTGTAAATCAACCCAAAGTGAAACAAAAGAGGGGAAATACTTATTTTTTTTACATATTTGATTTATTCTATTTTTCATGGTTTATATGCTGAATGATGTATGGAAGTACCATTTTTTTCTGCTACATAAATTAACCACAGTTCAAATTTACCTCTCAGTCTTGGTGTGTAATTACTAAACTTACAATCATATCCTTAGAACCTAGAATCTAGCCCTAGTTGCTTGTAATGATTTACAGTGCTACATGATACAGATGCCTGCACCTCAAGTGTGAATAACTGTGAATGACCCTCATGGTCGGACCTCCTGCTCTACAAATGCAGAGAAAAGACGGAGGACATATGTGAAAACGGCTATAGAGAGCATCCTGACTGGCTGCATCACTGCCTGGTACGGCAGTTGCTCCGCCCTCATCCGTAAACCCTGACAGAGGGTGGTGAAAACTGCCCATCACATTACCAGGATGGAGTTACCATCCATGGAGGACCTTTTCACTCAGCTGTGCAGGAAGAAGACCAACCGGATAATAAAAGACCCCCATCCACCCAGCAACTGTTTCAGCTACTGCCATCAGGTAGACACTGCCGCAGCATCCGGTCTCCCACCACCAGACTCAGGGACAGTTTCATACCACAGGCCATAAGACTGCTGAACTCCTGAGCTACGACATCGGGATAAAAATGTATGTTTACATTTCACTCTATGCTGCATCTACCTTAGTTATTATCATATATTACAGTTATTATTAAATATTTTTTTATTCTAATTATTCATGTCCAGGATTGTAGTTTATTTATTTATTTGTTTATTTAGGGTTAGCTCTCATACTTGTGTTTCTTTATACTTTTACCTTTTTTTATATTGCACTGTTGAAGGAGCCTGAGACTTCTCATCAGGACCGGCTGCGTCTGTCATTGTTGAATCTTGAATCTCGTGAATCTTGAATGCACATCTTGGATTTACATTTGTATAGAACCTGGAGAAATGCCAAAAATAGATGAATGATTGACAACCTGAAAGTATTAAAAAAAAGTGCACAAATATTTCCATGATCTTGAATGTTTATGATGTTCAATGCAAGGAATTGTGAGTTACTATGATGCTGTATTTTTTGAAAAAAAGGGAAGAGACCGGCATTCTGAATCTGTGAATGCTGAATGATAATGTAGAAAATATTATCATCTATTATTGTAAATTAGCATGTTCGACAGACTTCTAAGTAGGACATTCAAAAGAACAGTTCAACATAATTATATCAGATAACACGGCCCACTGCCTCCGCCTCCTTGAACCCCATGTAAGTGCCCGTTGGGGGTGGGCTTTCTTCTGAAGGCCGCTACAACGCGGATAGGCAACCCTCTTCAGTGGCCACCACCAGCGCGCCCTCCTTTGAGCGACCCACTCCAGCACCACGCGATAGGCTACTCCTGAACCGCCTGGAGGGAAGGGTCAAGTCAATTTGTGTCAGAGTATGAAGCAAAAGTAAATGATGCAACAGTAATTACCTAGGCATTGGTCGTTGAAGAGATGACATGCATGTGAACATGTTATTAGCTATACTCAGTGGATAGTTGCCCATTTGGTCCCTGTGGTCTCGGTCTCCTCCAGGTCATTTAAGAACTTGAGAGAACGTCTCCAGCACATCCCTGTTGATCCCACAACAGGGATGTGCTGTTGGTAACACAGTGTTCCATAGTGTCCAAGGTATCATCTCTGATGCATGGAGAACGCCAATATCGGGCTGCAACAGGTCTACGGTATCTGACAAATAATGTTGTCAGATACAGTTGTACACTTACAATGCAATAAGTGGCAATACAAGCACTATGAGAGGATCTGTGGATAACAGGATAAGGATAAGGATAACATTGCAGCCGTTTTGTGAATTGCGGCTGCAAAGTTTCGCTCAATACTGGATTTATGTCCCAGATTGTTCTCAGCATTAATCCCTAGGAGCCAAAATAACAGGAAAATAGACTCCAGGTTTAAAAATCCCAAAGTGAATGGTACTGCATCCACAATGCAGCACCATTCACTGTATGGAAATAGGCCTTGAGGTATAACAGCCAGTCGTATATTCAACGGTTCAGACCACTGAGCAGGATACACACACATCAACAAAACCTTGAGTGGAGTCGGCTTCTATTAAATATATAATATGTTCATTCAACATTCATTTAGAAATAATTTATATTGGGGGAAGGGGCGGACTGACAACTTCATGCTTTTCAGAGGTTGCCCCCACGGGATCTGCGCAAATGGTCACGTGTTGTTTTTACAAACTAGAAGGTGTTCGAATGACAACTCGAACACCACTCTAAATGAATGACATTTTATTAACATGTATGCATGCATGTATTCAGGCATGTGTGTGTGGGTCTGTGTGTGTATACATAGGAATGTGTGTGTTGATGTGTGCATATATGCGTGCATGCATATGTGTGTTTGCGTGTGTGTGTGTGTGTGTATGTGTGTGTGTGTTTGTGTGTATGTGTGTGTGTGTGTGTGTGTGTGTGTGTGTGTGTGTGTGTGTTTCACAAGTGTATAAGGACATGTATGTCTATGCATATGTCTATGCACAATGGGTTTGTCTGTGTTGGTGTCTGTGCATTATCAGCATGTGTATGTGTGCAACGATGCTAACCAGCCTGTGTGCGTGCGTGCGTCAGTGACTTCAAGCCGTCTATCATCACATGTTATAACAAAGCACATAATTACCAGCCAATCAACACACATCACTGTGACTCGTGGGCTCGACTCTGTGCTATGGAGCCAGATGATTGGCTGCCACTGGAGGCATACATAATTGAAGCACCAGTGGATGGATGGAGTGGTGGTTGTCTGTGTGTGTGTGTGTGTGTGTGTGTGTGTGTGTGTGTGTGTGTGTGTGTGTGGAGGGGGGGGATGCTTTGGTTTTGGTGTATCAAAAGGCTGCACAGAATTGAGTTATGTTGTCAACGGCATTTCCCTTTTTTCTATCTGGAGGGCGAGGCAAGTCACCCTCCAGATAGTGGCAAACACAGCAGAGAGGGAGGTGCAAAGAAGGTGGGGGTGGGACGGAGTTGTGAAGGCAATAAGATGGAGATGGCAGAGCGGTGTTTGAGGCCAGCTTAGCTTATTGAAAGATGGCAGACAGATGACGGGTAGAAAGAGAGGCAGTGGCAATGGGAATGGGAGAGTGGGAATGGATGGGAAATGAAACAATCAAAGGTAATGAGAAAGAGAGAGAGAGAGATAGTGTGTTTTGGTTGTTGAGTTCTGCAAAGAATGTGAACAGAGTTGGATTCAATCCCAAATAAAACTGCAAGCAGTGATGATGAACAGGACTGAGCACCCGCGCAACTCGGGAACGCTGCAACCGCCTGGCAGTGTTGCGGCCCCCTACCAGGCCACCGCTCTGTCGCTGGTTGTCCTGTTGCTGCATTGTCATCTCTTAGAATGAGCGGTGAAAGTGAAAAACGTGACATTTGCAGTCGCCAGTAGGTGGCACTCTGTCTGCCAGTCAATATCGCAGTTCAGACGTGTTCAGGGCGGCACTCTCGTGGAACCTGAGCAGTTTGGAGCAGATCGGACGAAGTACACTGAAGTTATAACGTTTGCAGTTTAGTGGCAAAGGTTGAAATTCATTCGTGTTCATGGCGCCGCCCTGGACACGCCCTTTGACTTTTGGAAGACCTTTTACTATATTTTAGTCATTGAGCTATTTAGAACAGGCTCACCAAGTTTGGTAGCAATTGGAGCGACGGTGTAGGAGGAGTTCGTCAAAGTACACTGCATGCAAATGTGGAAAAATGGGCAAAAATCTCCTAAAATTTGACCTAAAATGGGCAATGGCTGTCTTCCTGTTAAGTTTAGGGTTTGGGTCCAGGAGGCTTATTTGTACATCTCTACAGGTTCTATGTACGTACAAAGTTTCATGCATGTACGTCAAAGCTAAAGTTGATCAATGTCTGTTAATGTCGTTTTGAATCATCGGTGAAAGTGTGAAGACGTGACATTTGCAGTCGCCATTAGTTGCACTCTGTTGTTCTAAAGGTTGTTTGTTGTTCGATACTGCAGGGTCCCTGGTGACACACTCCCCTCACCGTGCTGTGAACATCACTCTAGAGCAATGAACCACATTAGGAAGTGAACAATGCTCAGGCAGTGCGTTAGGGAATGTTAGTCAAAGGGTTTGAGAGCTGTGCAGTGGAGTAAATGGAGTGTATAAGTATTAAGTAATTAATTGATATCACCAGTGGAAAAGCTCTGCAAGGACTTTTCATCTTTAGTAGTGCCACTCTCAGGCTCTCAGGCAAAGTGTGCATTACCACCTATCTATTATTGATGGTACCTGGGCACCTGGCTGCACACACACATGCATGCAGAGGCACACACACACACACACACACACACACATGCACACACATGTGCACACACACACAAACCCATACATACACACACACACACACACACACACACACACACACATGCACATGCATGCACACACACACAAACACAACAATACACACACAGACACACACAGACACACACACACACACACACACACACATATACATACACAGCAGCAGATGCGGATAAACACACACTGACAGTAAGTTCAATTAGACCAAAGACTGGTTTTGGAAGATGATTAATGTTTTGAGATTGAAATTTAAAGAAATGCATGGGAGCCATTAAAGAATATTCTGAAATCGATTGATCCAACTATTTTTATTTTCCAATGAGAAATGAGTCCAGTGCCATGGTACTAAACAGTTAGTCCCAATACTATTATTTTCTGTTGGAATACCACTCTTTTTAAAATGTTGAAAATGTGCACCAACAACATGGGTGCACATTTACATGCATTTTACCTTACACCATAAAGGACAATAAATATACATGAATATGATGTGTTCAGAGGGGTCGGTCACCATGCAGTAGAAATTACAGATGTGTAGGAGGAAGTCACCCACAGGTCAAGCCTAGGCCTACAATAGCATTCATTAGCACTGCGCCACCCTGCTGTGGCGCAGTGCTGATCCCACTGCAATAACCACACTCACACATGCACATACTGTCATTAAATCTGTTATAGCGGGACTTTTAGGAATATGTGTTGGTTAAAGCACTACCAGCTTACTTGGACAACTGCTAGATAGTGTGTGTGTGTGTGTGTGTGTGTGTGTGTGTGTGTGTGTGTGTGTATGTGTCATCTTTGGACTGATGTGGTTGTTTCTAAAAGTATAAACATCTGGCATCAGAGCTGTTTGAATGAGAGCCCTTATGGTCAATGTACTGAAACCTGACACTGTTCATTTGTTGACCTTCAATTCCAATTGGCTGGAGCAGTTTGGAGGGAAGGGATAACTATGGTTGGGCTTAAGGATGCTAATGAGGTGAGGAATCCACGTTGTTGGGGGCTGAGCAAGCCACCGCAAGACCAGAGGGTCTGGGTTTGAGGAGACCAAAGCCTATAACAACTCATTTGATAGTGAAGGTGATTTAACTGGTAGGTGTGTGTATATGTAACGATATGGATTGATCCTGGTCCAAATCTCGATTTAAATGCACAACATTTAAAAGCTCAGACTGAAGGAGTACAGGGAGAAGCAATATAGTAGTCCTTCATCTCCCTGAGTCGAACATCAGAGTTCAGACCCAGGATGGTAAGTAAGTGCTTTTTTTAAGTGCTTTGACGAAATTGTGAAAATATGTGGCTGAAAATTTTGCATGCCAAGATGATAGATAGCAATTTGTTGAATACTTATTCTTCTAATAAAATTAATCATATTCCGTGTGGTATTGAATCCGGCAACATTTTAATTTGCAGTGGATTTGACCCAGAAATGAAAGAGTGAGCCAAAAACTCCAGATAAGTTGAGCCTTATATAAAGAATGGAAGAAGAATAAATAAAATAAAAACTAAGACCCCGTGGTTTTTATTGCACTTTCCCTCTCCTCCCTTCTGAACTAGTGGATGGATGAGTCATGCTGGGTCTCTCCCGTCTCCACTCATCAATATTACAACACCTCTCTGCCCCTGCGGATGCTATAGCCTCAGTCCGCATGGATAACTTTGACTTTTTTATCATACGTTTTGAATTCTCTTCCACCTCTACCACCGCCCTGTGCACGGCAGCTGAGGATACCCAGTAGTGTGGGGCAATAAATCCATCGCAGGATATATGATAGATATCATATGGGAGGTTTTGATATTGTAATAATGTGGTGACTGAAGGGAACTCTGTCTCTCTGATCTTATATGTTCTGCAAGGGTATAGATCATAGGCAAATAATGGGATTTTCTGATTTTATTTGACTTGATATTGCGGAGTGAAATGGGGTCAACGTTAGATTAAAGTCATTGTATATCCCTTTACAAATGACATGCATTACAGTAACAGCTACAGTAACAAGATAATGATATTGCCAGAAAAAATGATTCCAAACCACTAGATGTGTCATTAGAATTAAAGGGAAACAGTTTGAGTGTTCCCTCTTCCTGCTATTTTGGCAGTTCTGTAAGCACCAATTACATCATGTGGGTTTTGTTGTGATCCTGCTAAGGAAGCTATAATCACCAAAAATGGGTTAACACAATGACTATTATTGCCAATAATGCCAATAGGTTTTTCATATTGTCATAAATTCATAAATGAAAATTCCTTATCTTGCAAAGCTTACAACTGCCAATCAAGTAATGTTGATAAAAACAAATGCCAACAGAACACAGTGAAGTCCTTTGAAACTGCAATAAAGGGCTGTTTCAATATGGAATGATGTCTGTAGCCCCCTTAGGCCCGACGCCATCTCTCTGAGAAAAGGTTAAACGAGGGTACTACAAATGAATGGATCAGACACACCAGTTTGTGCAAAGAATTAACAGTTTCTTGAGTAATGCAAAGCACATTCAAATACAATCATATCATTCCAACCGTGTTGAACTTGTGCAAGTTTAAACATATAAAAGCCAAGTCTCTTTTGGCTTTATAATTTTTCATATTGTGGGCTTAAACGAGGCCACTGGTCACATTATATGGCCATATCTTAGACAGCAATATGTTCTCTGCAGTAGAGGTGTACAAAAGGTGAAGATTGTTTGCCATTTTCAACATGTTGTTTGTCTAAGCTTTTAAGCTAAAGAATGTTGTTATTTTGAAGCTTCACTTCAACTTCTGTGTTGATTAGTCAATTTGTCCAGGAGGACTTTAAGGGACTTCAAGGGTTTTTCCAAAGATCCCAGGGGCATGAGCACACAAATGCCCAGATGTTTCACTGGAAGGACCACCTCTGTCCCCTCTGTCTGCTGGTTAGGCTCATCCTTCCCCCGTGGTATGGCATTATTGGACATCGACCCAGTGATCCGTGTCCATTTATAGCTGTAGGGTCAGGGGGGGATTCGAGACAACCCAATCCTCCAAGGCTATGAAGGAAGAATGGCTGGTGGGGATGCTCCTAATTGATCATCTGAGCTGGTCCTATTGATTTGATGCGGTATTCAACTGTTTTGCATGCCTCTGGGATACAACATTGTGACAGTTGCGAATTGTAGTACTTGTAATGAGACAATGAGCTAATGCATATAGCATAGAACACTTTGTTATGCGTGTGTGTGTGTGTGTGTGTGCATGTGCGCATGTGTGCGTGTGTATGAAACCATTGGTGCATCATGGATATTCTTCAGGCCATGTTATAAAGTCAAATACTGCCAATGAACAACTAAGATTTGCAAAACATCACTTCTATTCAACTTCTTGCCGATGCCGATAGCATAGTACTACTAAATGATACATGAATGAACATGTAGGCTATTATATGGAAACCAAAGATGGCTGCTAATTAAGAAATATTATAATGAAGAACATTTGAAGTGAACCTCACCCTTTCTTTCACTAGAGTGGGATCCCCCTGCGCTGTCTATATTATTGTATAGTGTATCCAACACACGCCATTCCCCTCCATATCCTGGAGTCTATTCCATTCAGGAAACAATGGCTTCCTTTAAGGTTCCTGCTCCCCTTAGCAACTCACTTAGTGGAGCAGTCGGCCCAACTGGGCAGACTGGGAGGCCAGAGACAGGTGGTCAATGGCCTTTAACAGATAGATTCCTGGTCCAACTGCTAGGGGTCACCGAAGGAGAATCGTTTGTTGCCATTGATTGACTCCGACCGATCAATGGATTGATCAGATTGATGTGTTCACGTTGACAGACTGAAGTGACCCAAATCGGAGCTTTCTACTGCTACCGAAGTACATATACCACATTCAATCTGACTAAAGGAGAGATACAGTCAGTGCGTTTACATGACACTCAAAAAAGTCTAATTATTGGGTTAGTCCAACTATGATTGGATTATTAAAATGCATATATACACCTTAGTCGAGCTAAAATCCAATCGAATTGGGTTACTCATAGTCGAATTAAGACCCCTAGATAATTAGATCCATAGTCAAGTTAAGCGTGCATGTACAGATCAGGATTGGATTATGCGTTCTGCACATGCTCGAGAGCTGGAAGTAGGAGGAGACGATGGAGTCGTGTTGTTGTGCCGTCGGAAAACGAGAAATTTATTTAAAACGGTGGCGCAGAAGATGGAGGAAGCCGGTGGATGTGGTTACCCCCTATAAGAATTGTGTCCCGGCCGCGGGAGCGCTCATGGCATGCATTCATTAAAGGTGGAAGCACACAGACACTACGCTTCCATTTCACCCAAGGCTGAATTAAAAGTACGTGTTTTTCTAAATGTGGGTCATCAACTAGGTTGTAAAGTAGTGACTTCGGGCACATCTGTCAAAATAAATGCTTTTTTCTCCCGACGTGTTTACATTCTTTATTCATTCATTGCGCCGCGGCGGGGAATGTCGTATACGGACGGGCGGCGGAGGTGCTGCTCCGGCGGGAGAGATGTTTTCAGTAGACAGATGTCAACTCACTTTGGGTTAGCGATTTATTTAAAAAGCTGGCGCAGAAGTTGGAGGAAGCCGGTGTCGTACCAATGTAGTTACCCCATATAAGGAGTGTATCATCATCAACATGCACTCACTACACACTACGCTTCCATTTCAGCCAGGGCTGAATTAAAAGTACATGTTTTTCTAAATGTTGCTCATCAACGAGGTTGTAAAGAAGTAACTACAATATTTATTCATTCATTGCCCCGCGGCTGAACTGACGGGGGTATTTTCTGATGGGGGAGGCACACACTGCGATCGTAGCACTCCTCTCGATCGCTGTCGTTGTCTGTCCAGATAGTTGTTCCTCCATTTGCGTTGTCTGAGACGACGCTGAAGTTGGCATCCGATTCGCAGCATCCGATTCGGCAGCTGGTCCACTTTAAATCGGTCCTGATTGAAAA
>JAOPUD010000107.1:15228389-15239529 GCA_027122715.1 Trisopterus minutus
TGTGTGTGTGTGTGTGTGTGTGTGTGTGTGTGTGTGTGTGTGTGTGTGTGTGTGTGTGTGTGTGTGTGTGTGTATCTTGTGTGTGTCATTTTGTCTGTATATGAAAGTGTGTGAATGTCCCTTGGATCGCTTGGTGGAAATGTATACACCTATATGTTGGATTTGTTGTTATATGTGTTTGTGGTTGTGTTTGTGGGTGTGTGTGTGTGTGTTTTCGCCCGTACATCTGCAGGCACTTTCTGTCACTAATACCTCCACGGATTTGCTCCGTGGATTAGACCTATAGAAACAGCTGTTGGGGTCAGGCTGAACGGCAGCTGCAGATGTTGAAGCATCGACCCAATCAGACTACTTTTTAAGCCCATGGGGCCCACAGGGTGAAGGGACCTCGGATCAGGTTATACCCGAGGTAACAAGAAGACACTGAGAACATACTGCATGGAGATGTTGTGTAGAGATGTGAGAGATTCATCAAAGGTAGAGGCTGGGAACCCAATCTTGGTGTGGCGATTGTTGCCATGCACCTCTCATGGCCGGTTCAGGGTTCAAGGCAGAAAGGCCGGGAAGGACCGTCCTCACCCTTTACACCAGAATTAATACTTAAAATCAGCATTTGCTGCATGTAATTTGCTGGGATATGCTGAGCCAGCGTTTCACTCCTTGCAGGAGGGGTTACTAATCAGACGTCAAGATAATATCACATCATGTGTCACCACTTGACACCTCTGACATAGGGAGAGCTCTGTAAGAAAAGGTTTTACTGAAGGCTCCAACATTGCTCTGAAATTACATGTGTTAACGTAATTTACGCCTTTATCTGAACCTCTTCACCTTCCTCTTCTCCGTTCACTCCTCCTCCATTCTCCCCGCCTCCATTTTCCTCTCCTCCATTCGCCTCTCCTCCATTCCCTTGTCCTCCATTCTCCTCTTCTCCATTCTCCCCTCTTTCATCCTCCTCTCTCCTCTCCTCTCTCCTTCCGCTGCCCAGGGCTTCCTGAAGGACTGCCCCAGCGGCAACCTCAACGTGGAGGAGTTCAAGAAGATCTACGCCAACTTCTTCCCCTACGGCGACGCCTCCAAGTTCGCCGAGCATGTCTTCCGCACGTTCGACACCAACGCAGACGGCACGATAGACTTCCGGGAGTTCATCATCGCGCTGAGCGTGACGTCGCGTGGCAAGCTGGAGCAGAAGCTCAAGTGGGCGTTCAGCATGTACGACCTGGACGGCAACGGCTACATCAGCCGCGATGAGATGCTGGAGATCGTACAGGTGAGGAGACACTGAGAAGGAAAACCAATCCCGTAAACAACTTGTTTTAGATCAGAGGTGGTGTTGTGGGTTACAAAGTAGAATCTCAATGGCATGCGTGCGGCACGTCTCACCTGTATTTGCGAATGTTGGGTAACCAACTCACGAGGGCTGACCCTGAATATTCCAATATTCAGATTATTGGGAGAAGGCCTGCTCTCATACTATAGAAGCTGTGCATCTTCGGGAACTTTTAGGCTGCATTGAAGCTCTGCTGTAACCGAGTCGACCTCAGGATTTTCTCAACAACCTTTCATCAGATGCACTTCACACTTGGTGGATGTATGTCTGCAGACCCAAGGAAGTGCAGTGTTGAATTTTAATGGTCAAATTCATTTTTGGTCGAGCGTGTTTGGAAAAGCTGAATTAACTTAAATAATCTGAGAAATGTAACTCTAACGTAACAGTCATTCAGACACTCAATGATTTAATTATAAATAGTAGAATTATTAAAAGTGGATGGGGACAAGATTAAAGAGATTTGTGCTAACCCCCCATAGGAAAGCCAAACAGCCTGTTTGAGCCAGAATCATAGAGTAGAAAGATGGTGGCGATAGGTCCATTGGAGAGAGTTGAACGCCTATTTTTCAAAAGATTACATTTTGTGAATAAATGAGGTGAGACTTATATTTATTATTTATATAAAAACAGAGGTCAGACCAATCAAAACCAAGGTATTTTTTTTTATTTCCCAATACTCCATTTCATACTCAGAAGGAGTGCCCATTTGATAAGTCTGGTAATAGCTTATCAACACCAATTAATTTCCCAAATTCCCAGCCCACATCGGCAAGATTAAGATCAAGATTTTAAAAGAAACAGACACTACGATTGGCAGGCTGAAAGGCGGAGAACAATCAAGGCATACAATCAATATTGGGTAACAAATGTAAATGAGTGATAAGTACAATGATAAGTACAAATGTAAGTGCATCATGACCTTCTTTGTAAAATAAACTGATACAAGTGCAGAATAGTTGTTTGAATGACAACACCTAGTTCAAAACAAAAAAATGACTCTGCTGATGATCAAAAAAGTGAATTTGGCAATGTGTTTAGGTGAAGACAAAGCGATCAACAGTAGGGATAATACTTGACTTTACCCCATCCACTGCCTCTTCCATGAGGATGGGAGTGCTACGACTTCTGGCTGACATCACTGCATTAGTGATGGAAACAGAATGTGCCAAAGATTCCATGACAACGGCTTCATGGATTTATTTGCATCAGGACAAGGGAATAGATGGGTTTCTGGGCCGTACGATAATGGGAAATTTTTTTGCTGAAAACTGTTATAAAACTGGCTATATACCGGCTAATAATGTAGAACATTAAAACAATTCTGATGTGTGGTTATTGTGAAAATTGTTATGATACAAATTGATCAACATTGATACTCTGGACTGCCCTGTTACCTACGTTTATGCTACTAATAGTGTGTTATTTATAAATATGGCTTTGCATGATACACAGTCGATGGAATAATAGATTGCTTATACAAAAGGGGATGCCTGGAAATGGTCCTACACAACAGCATACGCTACGGCGTTCGCTGGCTTCCACTTGGAACAGACATGTCTGTGTAGTTTGCTATGCTCTTTTCATTATTAGCTGTTGATCAATTTCTGTTCTCCTAACTCAATGCCAGTCTGGCTATGGTAATGTGTGGTATGTATGGAGTCTGCTTGTGACAGCACTGTGTTCATAATTGCACTGTGCAGATCGTTTTTTAAACCTGCGTTGTAAACACATAAACAAACACCATAATACTGTTCATTCGCCTTTTATTTGTTACTTGCAAATGCAAGTGAAGTGATTGCACTGTAGAGTCCTGTTTAAGACAGGCCTTTTGTTCTAGATTAGTTTTTAAAATAAGAACTGTTTGAGTTTTACATTTGTATCAAGCAGCAGAAAAGATGTAGCATGAAGCTAATATGCGTTACTTAACATTGCACGGCCCTGCGATGAGCCTATTGAGCATGCTCACATCGCAATGACGATGCTGAAACAATATATCAGCCCTAATTGTATTTATTATAATATTGGTAGAACAAGAATTGGTAGAATTCCACATTTGCGGCAGGGAAAAAGGAGATCTACACTCGACAACACGAACAAGAACAACCTCCCCACAAATAATGATAAATGAGGGATTCAACCATCTGTCATGAGAGAAAACGTGGCTTTCACTTCCAAGAAATTACATTTTCTACCTGTGCATTTATACATTCTTTACTACATTCCTAAAAAATAAGTTATTCTTCATCAACAACTCAATAGAGTTTGCTTGAGGACATCAACCAGAAAACACCCTTCTGGAGCTCTCCTAACCAGCAGCATAATGTACTGAAGTCTGCATCAACACACTCACTGTATCACAGACTAGGTCACTGCCCTGTCAGGCCATAAAATAAATAATGAATAAGGTTACAGTTGGAGGCGCTGCTGCGGTCGCTGGCCAGAGCCAGGCTATAGTAGCCGCCTGGCTGTGTCGGGCGGATTAGCGAGTTAAATTTAACCAACGTTTATCCCTGAGTGTGCAGAATACTGGGATTATCGAGGAACCCATTGAGGTTACGCACCAGTGGATGAGAGAAGACTCATTGTGTGATTGCATGCAGGGTGAGGAAGGGGTGAGGGGTGAAGAAGGGGGAGTTAAACAAATCTCTGTTTAGGAAACACTGGATTTAGATTTGTGCTGTCTAATGTTTAGGGCGTTGCAAGGACATGCAGAAAAACATTAAAGGGGTGTTAAATACAAGATCTTTTTTTCCCCTTGTTACAAACTTGTCAACTTCTATCACGCTTAATCAATGCAGTTGATTAATATTCTGGATCAATTCATCCAGGATAAATTAATCAAAAAATACTGGATAATTTATCCATGTTTTGGATAAACCTGCTAACTGATGAGTGAGTGATGTCAAATTAACTTCTCTGAGGTAGATATGGATATAGATGTAAAAATATTAAAATATTGTTAAATTATTGTAGATAGGGTGCCAGGTATTATATTTGAATCAAAAGTCAACCAACAGACATGCTTTGAGTCGACTGTTCTTTTAACGTAACTCCCCAGTTGTAATGAAGGAAAACTGAGTCAATATGTGCATTTGTGTGTGTGTGTGTGACTGAGTCTCCACTCCCCAGTCGAGACTCCTGCGCGTTAGACTCAAAAACAGAACAAAAACAGATGGCCCTCATCGCTCTCTTGCCTCTGCTCCAACTTCTCTTCCATGCATTTGGGATCCCCCGCTTCCAGCACGGCAGGGGGTGGGCTGGCCAAGGCCGTCGGACCGACACTCAAACCATCAGGCCTCAGCCTCAGAGGAGTGTGATGGGCGGGGGTGGGGGGGGGGCTGAGTGAGTGTGGGGTTAGAGCAAAGGGGGATCGATTGCGGATGCCACCTCCATTTGGCCGTTTCCCGCTGCCTGATGACGAATACTCTTCGTCGTTGACGGCAGCTCTCGTTCTCCGAAGAAGGAAGTTGTAAAACAAAGGAAATATCGCTTGGTTATTGAACCGCCAACAGGCAGCCTTTCCTTTTCACGATCGGCAACAACACATCTTTACAGGGAGGGCATCAGAACAGACCCTTCCACCCTGGCGTTCCCGTGGGGCTGTCTTGCCCGAGATCGCTCACAATTCTCCTTTCTGCTGTTTTCTTCCGCTTTCTTAGGCGATCTACAAAATGGTGTCCTCTGTGATGAAGATGCCAGAGGACGAGTCTACGCCAGAGAAGAGGACAGACAAGATCTTCAGACAGATGGACCTCAACAATGATGGTGAGAGCCAGGGGGGCCGTGAAGGGGGGCCGTGACGGATGCAGGAGGAAGGAGAGGGGGTTGGGTCGCTACATGTAGCCAGCCAGGATGGATCACCACACATGCTTAAGTTGCCTGTGTCTCTTTTCCCTTCCGCCCCCTCTCTCCATCTATCTCCAGGTAAACTGTCTCTTGAAGAGTTCATCAAAGGTGCCAAAAGCGACCCCTCCATCGTCCGGCTATTGCAGTGCGACCCCAGCTCAGCCTCTCAGTTCTGAGGCATCTCCAGAAGCACCCCCCCCCCTTCCCCAAGCAATCCAGCTCAGCCTGCCCCCACCCCTCTCAACCCAGCCCCATCTCGTTGCTATGGAAACAGTCACTAATCAATGCATGATGGGTTCTCGTTTCTTTTTGATCTTTTTTTGTAATGTACAAGACAGAGGAAGAAATTATATATATATACATATATATGTATCGTTTTACTTAAGGAAATATGGGGATTTGCGTTTCCGTGCAACATTAAGCAACTTAAGAAAAGGACATGGACAGTTACTGAGGCATGCTATGGTCTCTCGTCCTCCATCTCTCCCTCTTTTTTCCGGCATTCATTTTGTTCATGCTGTCTGTCTCTCTCCCCCGTCATACATCTTCTTAACAATACCATCATTCCAGGCAAAGTCCACTGGCAAACACACAATACAGAATCTGTTGTTTATATTTGAAGTTAGTTTTCTTTGCTTCTGGCTAATATGCCAATACATGGCCGATAGGTGTTTACAATACACACACAATGCTGTTTTATCTTCCAAGGCAAGCCTTTCCTTGCCACTTTTGGATCCATATTCATATAATTATGAATCCAAATGTTTTATTAAAAATAACAAAAAATATGTGTCATCAATATGGCAGTGGTATGTAGCATAGTGTTTCGAGTGCAGCTTGTTACTGCATTTCCCTTAACCCGGGAGAAGATGGGATTTTCCAGCTGATTGATCTTTCAACGGGAAAAGAAGGCCTGAAGATCCCATTGGAAAGTTTTTAAGGGATGTTGATTTATATTTTAAGTACTTTTATTTGTGGTTTTATGTTGCTGTTTTTTTACTATTATTTGTACAGTTTAATTTTCATCCTTGACTTTTATTTATTTGTTTCGGTTTTCAGTATTAGGTTTTGGCATTGATATTTTCTTTTAGATGACCATATCTCAGTTCTCTGACGGTTGACAAAGAGGGAAAGACTGAAATCTATTTCTTCATGAAATTGTCAGTATGTGGCTGATGTATCACATGTCAGAATTGTTAGAAAGGTGAGGAATTTTTGGGGAGAAAAATGTATCAGGAGATTCCGTAATGCATTTGATCAGTAGCACATATCATTTGAGCTGTGTGTTTGTAAAGTATGGTTGTGTTTAAAATTGTGTGTCTGTGTGTACGCATGTGAATATGCACTGAATGCTCAAGGCTGACTTTTACAGTATTATCATGTTGTATTGTTTCTTGATTTGTAAAGTATTTTAAAGTTATTTTAGTAAACTAAATTAGTTGTAACTTCTCACAACTGCATGATCCTCTGACAAAAATGAAGAAGAACAAAGACAAAAAACAGCTACCGCACAGCTGTTTTCTCTTTATAGCTCTGCAATATCTTAAGCACTGTACCAGGCACTGACAACCATACCGTGTTATGCTTTTGGGCAGAGAAAACCACAACCCCTCGCTTCCCACTGACAGACAGAACTTGATAAGGGCTCCTACGTCACTTCCCTGTAGCTTTTTTGTAGGCCTGGCATAATAGACCCCTTCCACACGAGGTGTTCTCCTAGGACTACACAGGTGCATCTCCTAACAGTTATTCTGGATCTGGTCCTTGGCCTGGGTAGAAGACTGATCTCCACTAGTTCAGTCCTAGCCTGGGCCACGGGTCATTAAAGTAGCTGATATTTAGTGTTTTGAGAGACACCTGTGTTGGTCTTATGATGACACCTATTCACCAGCGTCCGGCTGCTGACTAAGGAGTTTAATGAGCCGTTTTGATTTAATGTAATAAATGCTATCGTTACCCATTTTCTCCCTGTATGTTGTCGGGTAAAGGTGTTTTCAACCTGCTAGTTGTAGCGACCCGAATAGAAATCGAAGATATCGATTGTTGTACCGACTCAGACCGGATTGAGCTTCCCGCCAGTTAAACCTTTGCTTTTGAGATCCACGTAGTGTCACTGTCCTCTGCTGGCAGGATCAGGAAGAACAGGTCTGCCTTTCGCCTATTTACTGAATATTTTCTATTGTCGCAGCCTCTGGTACCTAGTGTTGGATAACAGCCTTCTTTATCCCTGTACCTTACTTCCTTTGTTCTGTTGCATGAAAACCACACATGAGGATGTCATGGTTGTTCTGTTGGACAAAATATACCTGATGTGTTTCAAAGATAAAATGCGTGGGCGTTTTTTCAAAATGTATTTACTCTACTGTTGACGAGCGAATAACTGACAAGCAGTTAGTAATAAAATTGTATTTTGATCATATTGGTAAGTTAAATAAATGACTAATCTACATAAAGAAGGCCGTAAAGGTGTTATTTTTATAGGTAGAAGAAATTCTCATTTCCTAAAATAAAAACAAAAGATTAAAATACTGTGCCAACATTGCACAGTAAAACACTTATGCTATAGAAGTGTCAATTTTGCTTGCGTAAAGTGTGCCTGCAGGGCCAGATGAATGAGGTGAACCGTGAGAGACGATCTTTGATGCCGCTCCCCCTGATGTCAAGTTTGCGCCGCAGTACATTTTAACAAGCCGCTGACAGCAGCAGGGGGGCAGCAGGGCACTGTTCAGAGTGTGAGCACATGTCTGTACATAACTAGTCAGCCCAGTTCACAGCAACGCTCACCTCGTGTGTGTGACTAATCAGTCCTGTTCGGCCACTGCTAACCTAATCATATTTTGCACTGTAAAAGATCAAATAAAAGGAAGAGTCTGTGTAGACAATGCTGAAATGACCACTCACAGAAGAAAAGTAGGCAAGCATGCATGTTTATTTAGAAATAAATATTAACTAAGACATGGATAACTGAGCAGTCCTTAATTCATTAAATTATCCTAATTATTACCAAGGAAATTTTGAAAACAGCTTGTAAGTTAATTATAAAGTTAAAAGAACATGTTGACGTGGTAACTGTCTAGGTCAGTTTGCGGATTATGACAACCAACAAACTGCGGCCGTCAACAAGATACATTTGAACGGCTCCAGTTTGGCCGTCCAGTCATTACGGCCCGCGACTCAATCTCAGGGTGGGCTTCAAGTCCACACACTTCACCTCCTCTTCAACTGCACTCGCACCTACGCGCTATTGTGACAGCTGCTGGAGTGCTCCCAAACAGGCATCTAGAAGAAAAAGAAGCTAGACCCAGAAGCTGGATTGCTCCAGGGGGGCCCTCTCTAGTAGCCGGTGTTGCGCGGGGCCCTGCTCCTCGGGCCTCGCTCTGCCAGGGGGCCTCACTCTGCCAGGGGGCCCCCACGGTCTCTCTGACAGAGGAAGGCTGTGAAAATGTGGCGCCAAATAACTCTGCTTCCGATGCTGTTGTTGCATTGGTTGTTGTTGTTGTGGTCGCCTGGGGAGCGGAGCATAGTGTGGGGGCGGGGTGTAGCGGGGCGGCGTGGTGGTGGCGGGCAGCTCCTCCGTCTGCACCGCATTGATCTGGAACGCAGGGAGAGGGCGTACGAGGACCCCAAGGTTGTGAATGACAAGCCTACAGTAAGTGTTTCAATAAATAATAGGAAGCCTGCAGTTGGTTGCAAAGTATCCGGGCCAAAGCACCTTCATTACCTGAGTGGCATTTCGAAGAACACACACACACACACACACACACACACACACACACACACACACACACACACACATATTGTGCCACTTCACTAATCCAATGCTTTAAGCTAACTCTTAAGCAGACCTCATCCCAGACGTTGTGCACTGCAATATCATCGTGACCATGAGTGAGGTCGACACAAACAGTGTGTGTGAGTTCTACCGACATGTGTGTGAGTTCTACACCCACACACCGTGCATGTGCGTGTGCTCGTGTGTGCGTGTCTCACCACCTGGTGGTGGTCTGCTGGGGGTCCGGGGCAGCAGGTCAGGCCCAGGAAGGAGATGCAGGCGGCAAAGCACTTGGAGCAGAACACCAGCTGGACCAGGCACGTGGCGATCAGGGGCACCCACAGGATGAGGGTGGTGCTCTAGGGTGGGGGGGGTGGAGGAGGACAGCTGTGAGTGGCCAGCACCAGCTACAGATGAGCGCAAGACTTTTGGCAGCACATGATTTTAATGCCCATCTGCCAATTTGATATGCCTAGCATTATGAACATGGTGCTGGCCATTGAGCCACCAATGATGTGCACTTGCATGTGGAGAGATTGTATTTGTGGGTGCGTCTGGGATATCATAATGCAGGGTTCAATATAACAGTGACCTTTGTTCTAGTTGCCTTAGCGCTTCAGCAACAAGCTTCTGTTAAATCAACACTGTGTGCCATTCCTCGTTTGAGCCAAATGCCATGGGAACTGAAGCCGAACTTATGGAGATACTTACCAAAGAGTGTTTTACCTACCTGAAAGTTAACTTATTAGTATATGTTGGCAAATCCAAGTGCATATCATTTGAGTCACCATCTTGTTGACAGGTAGCATAGTTTTGATTTGGCATGACAGCCCTTAGAAATAGCAAAGCAACTTTCTTGCGTCGACCCAGAGGGGCTATTTCAATAAATGTAATCAAAACCAAATGTAATCAAAAATTTAACATTATTTGGCTAATATATGGGTGAATTGTGTCAAAAGTTTTAAGTCTGCTAATGTCGCATTTACACCGGTGGGTACTCTTCAGACCTAGCACGCCTCAGTGAGGGTACGGTATAGCCCAGCTCAGTTACGGCTTGTGTTACCACCGCCGACAGTACCCTTATAGTAGGTCGGGTTTAAGCTGGATGGCGATAGCTGCGGAAGCTACTTTAGCATTGTGATCTCAGCCCGACACAGTGTAGCCTGCTCATGAATGAATCCAAGGAAAAAGAAGAACTCGCACAATGAACAAAGAGCAACAACGTAGGACGTTAAAGAAGGAGGTCAAACTATTGCTCAACATTTTCTTGAATAAACAAAGCTTTTGCCGTTGTCCAGAAATACCTCATGGGTATTGTGTTTGTTTGTTAACCCCCTGTCGCACGGAAGGGACTGTTGACCAGTCTGTTGACCAATCAACGAACAGTGTGTGTAGCTCAAACTTGCCGGCACCATTTCAGGCGTCTCAGTACCCCAACGGAAGAGTACTGCGAGACGAGTACGGCTAAATACGGCTCAGTCCAGACCACGCCCACTTTTGGGCGGTGGAAACGCGGCCCCCACACCTTTGCAGACTGAACCGACCCACAACCTCCGGTGGAAATGTGCCATAAATGCCCTAAATGAAAACGTAAGTTTGCATCGACTTTTAAACCACAAGAAGGGTTTGAGCTAGAGCTACATGTGGTGTAACTAACCCAGCCTGGGGGGTAGGTTGTAACATTTCCCTTAACAGGGTTTCGTACTGTTGAATTGTTACCAACTGGAATGTTCCAGAAATGTAGTTATGGCATTTAATCATAGCAGAGACATGCATGTTCCTTGAATAAAAACATAATGAAGTCTGACAAAAAATATTTTGAAATCAATCACTGTGATCATTGTGAAAATATTACATAAAAAAAAGACAACTTAAAAAATGTTGTGTGTTCCAAATGGAGTAATAATTTCTACACACACACTCACGTAGATGCGTGTAGGGTCAAAAGGGCACTCGTTGGTGATGCTGGAGTAGCCAATGGCATCAGGGAAGCGGCAGTGGGTCAGCAGGCTCCGCCCACCATAGACAACGGCTCTCACCATGGAGACCAGCAGGCCCACAGCGGACGCCCCGCCCAGCAGAGACGCCAGGAGGCTGAGGGCCAACAACGCCCATGTCTATACACACACACACACACACACACACACACACACACACACACACACACACACACACACACACACACACACACA
>JAOPUD010000107.1:15257825-15269853 GCA_027122715.1 Trisopterus minutus
CACACACACACACACACACACACACACACACACACACACACACACACACACACACACACACACACACACACTCATAGAGACACCAAGCACACAATGTCCAAGCACAACCAAGCAGTGTCTTTACTCATGAAGCATAGGTGTACAGTACACAGAGGGAATGGGACACTAGAGCATCCGTACCACCAACACCAACAACACCACCGCCACCAACAAGCTGAATACAGGACTGACCTGCTGGGGCTCCAGCCAGCCGGCGGGTCAGGGAGACAGGCTGGGCAGGAGGCATCGGTGGGTTGACGGAAGGAGGCGTAACACAGCATGGGGATAGCTGTCCTCCACCTCCATTAGGCAATCCTCCACCTCCTCTGGCCTTGCCCCCGCTCCTGGCCCTCGGTGCTCCGTACAGGCTGTTCCTCTGCCTGCGGAGCTCTTTCTCCCGCTGCTGAGCCTCCCGGATATCCTGCGCCACTCTATCCACCGTCAAGGAGGAGCGTAGTTTGTAAAAAGGGTTCTCTTTGGGAAGTGGCTCCTCTTCCTCCTCATCCTCCGCCTGCTCCTCCACCTCTCCCTCTGTTCGCTCAGGGCCATCTTCTCTCCCGAAGGACGCAGAGGCGCTGGAAGTCCCCGAGCCGATCCCATTGACCGCTTGTTTCTGTGTGAGGGGGGCTGGTCTCTGACGCAGTGGCTGTGGGGGGGACAGGCTGAGGGAGGGGAGGGTACTCTCCAGGATGATCACCTGGCAACCGTTCCCCTCGGATAACCCTGGCCCCCTGGGAGATGTGGACCAGGTGGAACCCCAGGGCTTATGCGGGGCTTGTGTGGGGCTGTGCTGCTGCTGCTGCTGCTGCTGCTTCTGATTCAGCAGGTCCATGCTCCGTCCCCTCCCTGAGGACAAGCCACCCGCAGGGGAGGCTGGTGTCAAGGCCTTCTCCTGGATCTCCCCGGGAAAAAGGTTGTTGGTGGAAGCCCAGGGCGGTGCACTGGTCATCGGGCTGAGATCACCGGATGAGTCCCTGGGCTCCTGGAAGGCTTCAAAGAGCTGTTTCCTCTCTTTGAGCTGCCGCACAGTGCCTTTGTCGTAGACGCCTGGGACCGTCCCCAGCCTGACCAGAGCCTCTTCCCTCTGCACCTCTGCATGGATCTCCTTCTGCATCTTCTTTCCGGCAATCTGTCTGTCTTTGCCCTGGTTCTGCTCTGTCTTCACAGGTAGGCAGAACAGAACAGGCTTCTTCAGAGGGATCTCCACATACTCTGTGGTGTGCGGAACATTCTTGATCCCCCTGGATTTCCGTAGGCTTTGCTCTCGTTGCACAGCCCGCCGAATCTCCTGCTCGATAGGTGTCTCATTGGTCTTGGAGTTGAGGATGTCAAAAGTGCTGCTTGTAGAGAAGTCTGCAGATACTCCGCTGTCACTCAGGTTGTCTTCGTAGGGATCACTGTCCATCTTGGAGCCACCATTGAGCTTGGGTATGGATAGAGAGCTTGGCTTTTCTGTCATTCTTATTTTGTCCGGGCTTTCTTCGATTTCCAAGCATCTAACCATTTCTGGTGAATGCCTAAGCCTCTGTGACTCACTGTCCGATCCCAGTCAGCCTTCTTTTTGCTCTGCCGTTTCCTCCACCTGGCAGGCTTCTCTTGTCCCTTTGATCCCCGCCCTCTTCTGCCCTTCTTTCCCAGCTACAACACAACCAAAGCCTTAAGAACCGTCCGCATTCTGATTGGCCGGTTCCATGGCAACGACAGACAAAGGTGAAAAGCCCTGGCTGTGCACCTGTTGTGCTCCTTCCTGGTTGTGTCCCTGGGGGCCACCCTCAGCTTGTCCTGAGGGCAGTTGCTCCACCTGCTGTTGGTCTCCTAGAATTGCAGACTAAGTTGATCATGGGTATGCTGCAAAATAATTTCAGTTTGGGCAGGATCTGCAGTATCCTGGTTTGAATGACACATGTCCAGAATAGGCAGTAGTGGATCTTCCTGTGTGACCTCCCAGTCAGCCTCCACACTCTCTTGGATCCCCTCAGTTGACTGGAGCCCTGTCTACTGGTTCAACATAGGTCAGCGGAAGTAATGATTCCTGATCATTTTGGGTGTCAGAAGATGTCAAGCTTTCCAGTGGGTCAGAGTAGCAATCAACATAACTGGGACAGTCGTCTGTCTCTTCTTGTAGGCTACATCTCCATCCCAGTCTCCATGGCCCCTCAGCTGATCCATGGAGGCGAGGAGGAGGAGGAAGAGGAGGAGGAGACGGGAAAGGAGCCTGAGTGAGACTTAGAGGCTCTTAAAGAGGTCCTCTGTCCTGGTGTTCTTCAGTTCTGATTCCATTGGCATGTCTTGACACCAAGCTACTCTGCATTCCTACTCTCTGCTCATGGACATTCTCATGCGTTGCTTCATGTCCACCTACGACCTCCTCAGGGATGGAACATCCTGGCCCTGCAGCGGGGGGCCCTGACCCTGTGGTGTTCAGTGCAGCCGGGGCCCAAGGCTCCTCACTCAATTCACCTAGCGAGTCTAGAATGTTCTTCACTCCGCTTACCTGGAAGGATTCATTTTTGGCAAGGCTGTCCAAAGGGAAAGAGGCGAGAACACAACAGGGAACAACAGATTGATAATGAGAGTTTAACAAAAGAGCAACCATCTTCTCATTTCAATTGGAACAAAATGACACACCATTTGTCAACTGGATGAATCCGATTTTACTGTGACATTCACTTCTAAACAGATGTAATATGAAAAATAATTTGTGGTATTAATCCTTTCCTGGAATAATATATAATCAAAAAAAACTTAGTTTGTATATGCTTTATAAATGCTACATGCAGTAAGGCTGAATATCAGCCTGGCCTTGAGATTAGTTATCAAATAGAGGACATATAGAGAAACTAATTGCTCCAGTTTCAGTTATAATAATAGAATAATAAATAACAGAATAATAGGGCTTCTGGTGCTTATAGATTGTATTTGTAAACAGACAACGGCAGGTACGAAGCACTGAGGAAAATTAAGAAACTTTCTGCTGCATCTTGCCCCGGCTGCATGGATGTCCTACCTTAAATGGTGGCTACTAAACTGTTTATTACCCCATGTTTATTATTATGGGCTGTTTATACTATCTGATATTAGACTCTGGCAGCAGGATAAGTTATTCTCGTCGGACTAATGTGTGCAACTTATAAAGTTTTCTGCTGAGGTGACCTCTTTAATCAGCTTACAGGCCAATACAGGGATCAGTTCACACACACACACACACACACACGCACACACGCACACACACACACACGCACACACGCACACACGCACACACACACACACACACACACACATACACACACACACACACACACACACACGGGACCGATCATCACAGTGTGTGTGTGTGTATAGGTATAGATATAGAGATATAAGTATTTATATTTATTTTGACTAGTAGTAGTTGAGATAAATATTTTTTTTATTTGTTATATATCTATAACAACAAATAAAAAGGAATGAGCTCAAATTAATTTTCAAAAACATTTTTAAAATGATAAGCAATATACTATGCTTTTTTTTTTCTTCAATATAATTAAATTACAGTGGTGTTAGAAGGCACAGCTGGGTAGATGTTTTTAAGAGACGCGTCTGTGGGACTTGAAAAAAAAACTAAATGTAAGACATGGAGGACATAATGCGTTTTGTCGCTGCAACTTGTTCTCTGTAATTTTAAAGTATCCTCCCTCGTTGTATAAGACCACTTCCTGATGCATCGCTCCGAAACTGTCGGGGAAACGATACACAGATTGAGATAGACCAACCCCCTTTGGACATACTCCCCACATAGGCTATTCCCCACTGCATCGCCGGACCAGACAATGTGACCCCGTACCGCACAGTTCACCAGCCTGTGCTAGTTGAAAACACCCGGAGCTACGGACCGAGGTGTCGGTGTTTCCACGGGACGAGGTGGGACCACGGCGCTTCGACGGGCATTAATCTGCTGCCAGTCCAGAGCCCGTCCCGCTGGCCGCCGCCTGCCCTACAGCGACGGGAGGTAAGAGCGCCGCTTCCCGGGACGGTGCGGGTAGCTAGTTAGCTAGCTAGTTAGCTCATTAGCAACTTGCTGTATCCACTGAAATAAGCTAGAAACCGTAGCACAGGCGCTAAACAAACGACGATAGCTGCTCTCTGCGAGGGCGTTGAAGTATTTTCCCTCATCTGTTTTTGTTTATACTGCTAGTTCGACGCATTGGTTTTAAAGCGAGCGTAAAGTGTTAACTTAGCAACTTTGCTAGCTAGCGAGGTATTTGATGTTGTCGGATTGCCAGCATAGTATGCATGCCAAATTAACTGCAATACACTGCAGCACGTCGTTTCTCTTCTTCACCAGAGGTGCCAGCTGAGCTGTGGTCCAGCGAGCCATGCGACAGTGGTGTGTCACGGCTGCGACCCCACGCACCGAACCACTCCCCACGGGGCGCCTCTCTCCAGCACCCCCCTTAACAGGTAACGACGTACTGTTTTTAAAGAAAAGTTGTGCTCGTTGTTCGACCGCTGCATGTGCCTGCTATTGATGCAATTCATGATTCGTTCAAATGGCAGGCTGTAAGAATATATATTCTATCAATGTGGACAAATTGGGAAACGTTAGCAGGGAAAGTGGTGCCAAGTGGTGAATATTGTGCCAAAAGTTTCCAATGACCAAAAAGTTATTGAGAAGAGAATAGCGCTTAACGTTTAAGTTGGGTTGACTCATCATTCATATTAAATGCAAGCATTACTCCATTTAAAGCCAACTAATCATTAACTATTCTGAGATTCATAAAAAATGTATACATATCTATATATCTTTATTTCAGTTCAGCGCTCTGTTTTTCCTCCCAGATGACAGGATGGAGTGTGGTGCGGTGGAGCCCCGCTACACCATCGAGCAGATAGACCTCCTGCAGCGCCTGCGCTTATCCGGCATGACCAAGCCCCAGATCATCCACGCCCTGGAGTCCCTGGAGCGCCTGGACCCCGAGCGCCGACCGCTCCACTGTGACCCCCCCCCCAACGGCACCCCTCTGGCCTCCATCCCTGCCACAGCCGCCGCCGCTACCACTCCAGCCCCGGCCCCCACCGCCGCCGCCTCCTCTGTCCCCCAGGCCCAGGCTCCATCCTCATCTTCGTCCTCCTCATCTTCGCTGTCGCTGGCCTCCGCCACCACGCAGACCTCAGGCCTGGACGGGCCCTCGCTGTCACCAAGCAACAGCTATGAGGCCTCGCCCCCGCCCCTCTACTCCACCAGCGCCGGGGCGCAGAGGTCGTTCAGCTACGACATGCTGGGGGAGGAGGAGTGGGACCTGGAGGAGAAGGTGGAGGAGTACATGAGGTGAGAACGATGGCATGGGGAGATGGGGAGGGAATGCAGAGTTAATCAAATAGACTACTGCAGGTGCAAGTTATGGGACATAAAGACTATTTGAAGAGGACTGGTGGTGGCGACAAAGGCTGCCAATTATAACAGCAGGGTAATGACAGCTGAAGTCCCCAAGGCACTGACTTGTTCTCACAGAATATTTTGTTGAGCTAATTTAGGTCAGGAGTGCAGGGATGTCTGAATTATATATAATTATATTAAAAAAAGACGTTAGCAGTACCCTGTGTTCCAGGAACATGAGCGGGGGGGGGGGGGGCTGACTTGTTTTCTGGTAATTGCATTGCATTAGTGTGATGGGTATGTTGCAGAAGTATAGCTGCAATACATTGTTATGTTGCATGTAACTGCAGCAAGCATACAATAGACCAATTTGACTGAGGTGATGATATAAATGAGGCTCCTTTTATGTACCAAGGAGGCACAGGTAGTAGACTTATCTATTCTAGTTTAGTCTACTACCTGTGCCCTAGTACATACTGTAAAATGAGCCAACCAATAATCTGTGTTATAAGAGACACCTGTGTTTGTCCTACAATTAATTAATTATCTTATCCAGCGAAGGATTCATTTGTTGATTGCATCGACAGTTTTACCGCAGACGTGATGTTGTTGTTTGCTGTTTGCGGAAGCTGTGCTTGGTTTGTTTTAAATCACAGGAGGGACAGCAACCTTGTGAAAGAAGAGATCAAAGCCTTCCTGAACAATCGCAGGATCTCTCAGGCAATTGTGGGCCAAGTCACAGGTACACGTGAGAAAGAATTTGCACCAAATGTTTGGGCACTTAACTACTCCGATAACAAAAGGATGGAGGAAGCAAAGGATCACGAGTAAAACTATAATCTTTGCAATAGATTTGTTCCTGTGGTTTCATGATGGAAGGTTTAGTCAATGCAGGCATTAAGTAAAAGTTTATGCGACATGCATAACCAAACTCTAAACGAGAGAACGACAAGGGCAAAGCAAGGACGTAGTGGTTTTCCAGTCTCTAATACAAAATCAATTAGCTCCTGGCAGCGAGTAGCGCGTTGACACCGTCAGCATGACCCTGCGCCTCAAATATAGGCATACGTTTGGCTATTAGATGCTGGAAAGGAAAATCAAAAGTGCATGACGTCACACGCACTGTCCACATCCAATCCCTGGTTGGCCTCCAGTTTGTGTACTGTCTCGTTTTGTACCTCTGAACAGGCATCAGTCAGAGCTACATCTCCCAGTGGCTGCTGCAACAGGGGCTGGAGATGAGTGACTCTAAGCGCAGAGCCTTCTACCGTTGGTATCTGCTGGAGAGGAACAACCCAGGTGAGGACCAGGACGGCCAACTGATAGCTAACGAGTGTCCCGGTGAAGGCGGCCACGCCCATGTGCATTATATAGTCGAATGTCCTTGTTGGGGATTGCCGGAACATTGGCATATGTGTTCTGTTTTTCTCAGTTTGTAATTGATTGAATCACCAGGTTATTTTTGGTCATGGCAACTTCAGTGTATATATAGACAACTATGTTGTCTATTTATTCCTGGAAAACACTGTGAAACACTGTTTTCCTTACTATTCCTACGGTTAAAGCTAACCTGATAGCATTAAGGAGCCTGTTAAGGCGTTATAGGTGTGTTCACATTATGTAAAATATTGCCTTTCTAGTGCTCCGTATATAGTACTCTATGGGCATGATAGCCATAAATCGAATCTATCAATTGCATTATTAACAGTTCTTTGATGCTTTGTTTAGCTGAGTGTTGTGCGAGCGGATATGTGGCATCAGGGGATCCTAATGCAGGACCCCGCTGGTGTATTTGTGAAAAGTGTGTTTGCCTGTGACTCTGTGTTGGTGTTTCAAGTCACTCACTTTAATTTGACAGGAGCAGATGGGTCTGTCAAGGAAAGTCTAACCCTGTTCCAGAATAATACAGGGTGGGAGAGATAAATGCAAAGATGACTGTGAATTTAAATGTTTATTTCTTGTGGGTTTCATGTCAGCCACTGCCTTCTAACATCCTCCATTTGTCATCTTCATCTCTATTAATATGCTTGGTAGACCCAGCTGCGCCAGCCCTCCCTCCCCCTCTTCTTCTCTTTCTGGCTTCCCATGTCCTGATTTCCCTTCTACCCGTTCAGTTCCGCGAGGTCAAGGAAGGACAAGAGATGGATCTAGAGAATTAGACCAAACAGAAAAAAGCTAAGGATAAAGGTAGTCGTGTTACTGGAGATGCTAATCAATATTGTCCAGGCAAACGGTAGGAGATGTGGGGTAGATGCGGTTTGCCTGCAGAGGGTAAAGTAACAGCTTGGGTCAGTGTTGACCTTTAATGTGTCCGAGGCTCCTGAGGCAGGATTTAATAGGGGGGGAAACTTAAGCCGTGACATCACTGTTAGTACTGAGATACAGTCGCAAAGCTATGAATCAGCCAAAATAAGCACCTCCTGAGGTTTTGCCCGTCTCTTGTCCGACCAATGAGTCCTCAGTGTAGCAGTGTTTGTGACATGGTGCCTCATGAGTGTGGTGTCCACTTTTTCCTGTACATTCAGGCCTTATTGTGCTCCTTCAAGTGGAGCGAGTGGCACACACTAATGTTCTGTAGTTCAATAGATGTTATGGCAGGTTGTCAACTACTAATTCCTGGTTGAAATGGGTTATTTGAAAAGAAATTAAAGTGTCTGACCGTGGAATGCATCTCTACCAGTGTTGTCACAGAATAGGTGTATTTCTTTAATCTTTGAAGATTTGGAGAGGTCAAAGCTGGCTGTCACACCCAGTATGCCTGCCTTCTCGCCTCGCTGTCTGTCCTTTTTGTGTTGCTGCTGCTTGCTTACTCACCCTGGGCTAGAAGCTATTCTCTCGTCTCTCGTTCTCAACCCTGATCCGGGATGGGCTCCTGTGCTGGTTTTCATTCCCTCACGGCTAACTAAACTAGCTAATAACAAGCGTACTAACAACATGTTTCCAACAATCCCAATCAAAAGTGGCAGAACCAGACTATTAAAAAGCCCTGTGAACGTAGCTTTTGTACAATTCAATTGAATGTTGAATTCACAGTCAATTAATTAATCCTATACATTTCTGATTAAATTGATTGACATGCAGGTCTACAGGGACTGCTAATTCTAAACTCCAGTGTCTGATAAACAGTTCTGGACACAAAAATGGGCTGGGAAAAAAAAATCCCAAATGCAAACGTGTCTATGAGCTGACTGCCGGTGGCCTGACATGCCTGACCGGTGTGGTGGTTCTGTCCCGACTAAAGGGCTGAGGTGGAGTGAAAGCCAGCACGGCCAGGGTCCCGTACCCAGGGCCAGGGGAGGGGACAGAGACGGGCCGGCCATGGGGCTGAGCGCCGCCGGCCTGGCTGCCAACATCCTCCCAAACCCCAACACCAACCTGCACCCCAACCCAGCCTGGGCCCGGCAGAGGGAGCTGCTGATGCACCTGCTGCCCTGGTACACTGCTGCGGCCGCAGCCGCCCAGGCCCAGCCAGGTAACCCCCTCCTGCCCCAGCCTAGCTGCCCCCTCCCTCCCCCCATGTGGTCCAAACCCGGCCTTCTGACTGTTGTGTTGCTCGCTTTCGAACATGTGTCATCATTGTTTATTTTGCAATGTATATCCTAACACATGCAAAAGGTCTGCAAACAAACAACGGTTTGGACACAATAGCCATCGAACAATGAAATAACATGTGTATTGCCTTAGTAATCATGTGTATGTTAGAGATACAACTCATGTGCACAAATGTCTTAATCTCCTGAGACAAATGGGGCTGCAAACTAAAAATCCCTGATGTGTTAGTGATGCTATTCTTACTGCCATATGCTAAAGATAATTGTATAGCTCACCTTTTAAAGATATTTTTTAGACTTTATCTTTAAAGGGGTTAATTTACGGAAGACTATTAATTGGCATTGCCGCCAGGAAACTCCATTAACGACCATAGCTAGCGATGACATGATTCATGTAACATGGGACATTGCTTTTATGTTCCTCATTTTGCCCACTCTACACAGGTGCCACACTGTCGATGCGGTCTTTTGTGAAGGAGGAGCCCGATTGGAGGGCAGGGATCCTGAGTGGCGAGAGGGGGGGGTTAGTGGGTGGGCCTCTGAGGCTGCGTAGAGGTAGCCGGTTCACCTGGAGAAAAGAGTGCCAATCAATTATGGAGAGGTGAGCAAACCACCAGGGCGGCGTCATACTGTCAACCAGGCACAACGATATAAATAGTTAAAAATGCTACGGTATATGAGCGGTTACCTACATCATGGCTATTATGCTGTCAATAATGTCTCTAAAACAAGGAGTGAAAATGGTAGATAACAACCTCTGACCGCTGCAGGCCACTTGGTTTCTGTGAGCGTCGTATGGCCGACTGTATGTGCTGGGTGTCGTCTGGGCGCCCGCGGCAACAAGAAATGCATAGCTCACCAGCGCTGCTCCCAGATTACGCAATTCCACTGCAGTGCTGATCTTTACGAGCTAGTTTAGACTGAAGGACGATACAGTAGAGGTTAAGATGATGTAGGGACAGAGGGGGAGTGGTGGAGGAGGGGCGGGGCTCTGGAGGGATACAGCAGGCAAGTCCACTGAGGGAAGGAGGAGAGGGAGAAGAAATTGATCCTCCTTGGCTGCGTAAAATGTGAAATGTTGACCATAGTACAGGGAGAGTCAAAATATGAGCGTAGTACCTCAAGGAAGGATACAGAGGCATACCTTGGGATAACGATCAGGCTGTTTGTACGTCATGTGTTCATCTCTCTAGGTATTCGTCTCAATACTTTTCATGTTTAAGTTTCTTCATAGAGAACCAGTATCCTGACGAAGCAAAGCGAGAGGAGATTGCTAATGCGTGCAACTCTGTCATCCAGAAACCAGGTAGTCATCTCTTAATGGATTATGTATGACATGCCGAGGGATTGGCTATAGAGCACCCCCCTGCCCTGTTTTCCTCCACCTCATTCCCTCCCCAACTCCTATCCAACCTTTTAGATTGAGCAGAAAATACTTCTTAATGTATAGTTAGTAATTATTTGTACCAAGGGGCTGTATTTAAAGCTACAAAAATAATGCAAGTTAAATCAAACAAAACAAATTAGACGGCTCTCTTGCCAGCTGGGGGGTGACTTAATCTTTGCGTATCTGGCGTCCACACCAATCTTAACACGAAAACGCATAGGGTCGTTTTTCTCTTCTTCACCCTGGGACCTGGTTTCAACAAAGTGTTGTCAGACACAGAAAACACCGGCTCCATCGGGACGGTCGGCCCAAACCCAAAACTAAACTTCTGCGTTTTCTAGGGCTGTAACGATACACCAACTCACGATTCAGTTTGTATCAGGATTTTTGACCCACGGTTCGTTACATCCCACAATCCTCAACTGGTGTTGTGGTTTAGGCCTATGTATTTTAAAATATTAATGTCAAATAATTCATATTAATTTGAAAAGTTTGGGAGCACTAACTAGCGTTCCCGCTAGAAAAAAACAGTGCCGGTCAAAATGACCAGCATGGGTTTCGTTTTCCGGACATTTTGATGGTATGCTGGTCAAATCCTATTAGCGCTTCTTATTTAGGCTATGTAGCTTAAATGATGACATGATCAGGTCCTATAGAATGCAACATGGTTAATAGCCTAACTTTCGAATAGAAAAACATGTCTGATTTGCGTGTGTGCTCGAGAATGGCAGTGTGTCTGTGTGAGTGGCGTCGGCGGTTGAGTGGACGTGCGAGGAGAGCGAGCGGTAGTGTGTGTGTTGTAGCTGCTTTCTCACGCTGCGCGGCAACTCACTGCTGCCGTTCATTCCAATGAGGGACGGGCGGCAGAGGGGAGGCGGTAACGCCTGCGGCGTTTGGACCAGGAAGCGATGGCCACCCACGTGAACGCGCACAGAGTTTTATCATCACTCAGCTTTCCCTGCGTTGAAACTTTCGGCGGCAGCAGCCACTTTTATAAAGGCCTGGCCCGTTCATACTGCCGCGGAACCTTGGGGCAGTGGGTTGGTTATCACGGCGTTCGCCACGCGGCGGTGTTAAAGCAGCTTAAAAAAGGGCATGTTGCGATCGTGCCTTCTCGCACCACGAGACAGGTCTGTGGCTCTGTGAGTGGGCTGATTTCGGTTGCGATACGCATATTGTTACAGCCCTAGCGTTTTCGCCAAAAAAAAACCTGTTTGTGACGGACCTTAAGTGCGTTGTCTTCTCTGGGCTGGGAACAGGGCGCAGGGTCACAGAACTCAGAAACCAGGGTGGCGTTCCTGGCAGACACACAATTATTTGATAATAAATAAATGGATTGTAATCCAATTTGGATGATGGTCATGAGAACTAGTTCTTCTGGTTCAGAATAGCAACTCCTATGTATAGGCAAAAAAGTGTTTGGTGTGTATTGTGCAGTTTGTCAAAATGCTAAGACCGAACAACATGGAAACATAGGATCGAAGAAGGGGAATGGTGAATTTCAGTGATGTTGCCCATTCCGCTTTGTTGGGCTGAACTTTTGTGGAGTTCTTGCATTTGTGAAAGTTGTGATATGTATGTATGTATGTATGTATGTATGTATGTATATATATATATATATATATGTATGTATGTATGTGTGTGTATATATATATATGTATATATATATATATATATATATGTATGTATGTATAT
>JAOPUD010000107.1:16178216-16188750 GCA_027122715.1 Trisopterus minutus
ACACACACACACACACACACACACACACACACACACACACACACACACACACACACACACAAACACACATACATACAGTACATCTGTGAATATTCAGAGTAGGAGAGGGGATTCATGCACACACAGTGTGTATGTCTGTGTGTGATTATTTCTGTATACTTTTCAATGAGAGGAAATACAATTTGGTTCCCTCTCAGGATGTGCATTTTTGGGACACACCTTCTTTGTTCTATGACTCCCAAGCATACGTGTGGGCGGGTGGATGTGGATGTGGATGTGTGTGTGTGTGTGTGTGTTCCCACACACTTTGGACCACAAAGGGAATGCGTGAAGTACACATAAGCAACGGAACAAAGTGAACAATAAGATTGAACAGGACTATGGCTGAGAGACATTTCAGAGACAAGAGTGTTTCTGTTTGTCTCTCTCTCTCTCTCTCTCTCTCTCTCTCTCTCTCTCTCTCTCTCTCTCTCTCTCTCCATCCTTAAGTCACATGCTCGGCCGCTCTAACATCCTGCCTGGCTCGCTCTCTTTTGTAATCTCCAATGGGCGATCAGAGCTGGGAGGGAGCGATGGAAACAGACAGACAGAGGGTGGACTGTCAGGATCAGTCCCTCATTAATCCCTCCCAATGAAAGTATGCCGTGGGCCTTTATGCCAGTCCTTACCCCTCGTCCTCCCCAACCAATTGTGGACTCATTACATTTACATCACAGCAGCTGTAGGTGCAGGTGTACTATTAAGTATTCAGGCAGATGCTTGAACTCAACGTACAGTGAATCCAGTGATCGTGTCATCAAGCTGCAGGCAGTTGCGGCGTCTTTCCAGTGTGGGCCATTTATGAACGGGTTCGACTGAAGACATTGGGATCTCACCCAGCACCCTTTGGTTAAGGGTCAAACCCCAGAGCCAGCGCCACACTGGCCTGCAAGCAAACGGCTCGGGGCAGGGATTGAACTTGATTTCTAACAATGATTGACATCCCTTGGTGCAATGGATTCAATCTCTTGCCATGAACTCAGAACCCGTATGACAGGTCCAAAGGTCGCAAGTCTTCCCTGGGAACAGCTATTTGTGTTGCTGGCATATCAATTGGCTTATCGGAAAACTTTTTTTTTTTTCTACACCATGTTGGCGTATTCAAAAATGAGTTTGTACTGTTGCTGAACTGGTTTTTGAGCCATCAGGCGTGTTGCAGCGGAGACTTTGTATGGTTAACATATGCCATTCTGCCTGCAGGTCGGAAATCTGTTGATTTAGCAGCAAAAGTGGTCCATAGCGATACACGTTATAGGCAGATATTTTAAATGGCTTTATGTCCCCCAACATCTGATAATGGCATGCATAATCCTCCAGAAAATAAAAAGGGACACCATGAATTTCAAGGACTTCAAAAACTTGTGTGGGACATTCTAGTGACTGAGCTTGAACTAGTGAAAGGGCTTCAGAGTTTACTTTGGCAACCTGCAGTGGACAGGAACAGTTTGATCTGTCCCAGCCCTCTTTAAACTAACAAGAGTTGCTAATGGTTCACATTAAGCCGTGCGAGATCTGCAATGATTGTATACCCTCCATGTCCAACGAAAAAATAAGATTTTGATTTGGGTATCGCTTATCATAATAGGTTCACGCGGGAAGGCCAATGTCTAAACCACGTGTCTTAGACATTGTAAATAGAAAACCAACACATTAAACTGTTTGCTCACCGTTAGGTCCCTGAAGGGGTCAGTCGACCCAACGTTCACATTTCCCAGTTCAAATAGTGTGATGGGACCAGGGCTGCTCTACCTGGATAAGTTTGTACAGAACTTTTTTTTTTTTACTTATCAATCTTTAAAGATATGTGCATAGTATCTGAGTACCAATACGATTAATATGTAAAAAAAAAACTAAAAAAAAACCGAAGAGATCAGTTGGAATTTCGACAACACGCCTTTATTGTGCTGTAGAAAAATAAAAAAGCAGCTAGAAAAAAAAGACGTTATACGACACTGCCCCCTGGTGACATGACGGGAGATGTACCATGTCATTTTAATTAGAGATTATATATAGTTCTTTTGTTTTTCTGGCCTTCAACAACATTTTCAAAAATAGTTTAAGGCATGACTTTAAAAAATAAAAAACAAAAAATTCAGCATGACAATGAAAAAAACCATGAGCCGGAATACAAAGTGCAACAAGTATATATTTATATATTAAAACTCCTGTTTTTGTTGTTCGCCGAATGTTCACAGACGAAAGTGATGAACGTCACAAACGTATCTGGACATGGGGTTGCTCTGCGGTCCGGCCACGTACGGAGCCAGGCCGTACCTCTGCTGGACCCCAGGGGCCGAGGGCTCCCGACAGATCCTCTTGAAGGGTCGGGGCCCCGGGTCCCCCACCTGGACGTTGCGCCACGTGTTGCGGAAGGGCCACCTTTCATCTGAACCCGGGAGCAGCGTCTCCACCGGCAGGTAGTCCCAGCTCGACCAGCCCCTGGCTTTGGCGTCTCGGCCCTCCGGGGAGCCCGCCTGCTGCTGCTGCTCAACGGTCTGGCAGGGCCGCTGAGGAGGAGGAGGAGGAGGAGGGAGGAGGAGTGGAGGCTTGGGGCCCCGGCGGGAGGGACTGTCCCTCCTCAGCAGAGACTCAATCGAGAAGGGCCCGCTGAACTTAACGCTGCCTCTGGCGGGGGGGGCTTTGCAGTCCGCTGGGTCGGGGGGGTGTGGGATGGTTGAGACGGGACCCTGGCGTGAGCTCTGGCGTGCCAGGGCCCCTGTCGCCGTCTTGCGGGCCAGCTCTGGGAACTGATGCATGATTTCCCTGAAGTGACGCCGCACCATCTTGGGGGTGATCTGGCCGTGGTCCAGCTTCCAGTAGTTTAACTTACAGCTCGCCACCTGCTGGAACATCGGAATCTGAAAGCACAGCAGAAAGAGGTTGAGATGAGGGCCGGCCCGGAGGAGAGACCCGGCGGTGAGGGTGAAGGCCGTCCGGCAGGTGTCCACGAGGGACACGCACCTTCCTGAATGTTCACCTTGACAAAGCATTTGCTGGAGGACAAGCAGACTCGGATGTTGTTCTCGAAACACTTCCTGTCTCCCGTGACGAATTCTTCCAGCTTTTCCATCAACTGCACCAACAGAAGACAGAGAGCACAGAATGCCTTCAGCGTTTTTGGACCGGACCATCTTTAAATACAACCACCTCTTAGGGGAGGCGAGGCACAGCCGCGCCTGGGGGGGTGGGGGGGGGTCACCTGGACGTCTCATTACCTGGATAAACGTCAGCTTCTTCCCCGGGGAGTCCTGCAGAACGCAGGCGATCAGGGCCAGATAGGTCCTGCTCTGCTGGTGGAGCCCGCAGTGCGCGGAACGGAGATGGAGGAGCTCTGGGAGGGCAGCGGGTCCGAGGTGGTCCTCAGCCATGTTCTTCTAGGTTGTCGTGGGCTCCGTCCAACACACACACACGCACACGCACACACACACACACACACACACAGGGGTGAGGTTCCCTCTCCGTCAGTCCAGCTCGCGGTGGCGGGGTGGGTTCACTCTGCGTCTCCACGGGGCGTCTCCACGGGGCGTCTCCACGGGGCGTCTCCACGGGGCGTCTCCACGGGGCGTCTCCACGGGGCGTACTGTGCAGAGCTCTGGGGACACGCTGGCTTTAAGCACAGCGGGAACAAAGGCCTGTTAGTGGGGAGGCGCCCCCGCCCCCCCGGGTCAATGAGGAGCCTTTCATGAGGTGAACGAGCCCAGCGGGGCGTGGCTGTTGGGCGGGGGGGCCCAGAGGGCGGCGATTAGCACGGCCATCATACAAGTCATAACGGTCATGGTTTACATTTTGCACTCATGTACACACTTGTGTTTTCATTTTTAGGCCACCAAGTTAATTACATTTCCTCACCAGGAGTCTAAATAAGTAGTGAAATGTTAAATAATAGAAAAATAGATTATAAATTGGTCACACCATCGTAAGCCATCTTTTGTAGAAGTATTTGTGGGCTAAATAGGTTACAAACAACCATGACAGATACTAAACGCATGTTCTAAATCAGAACACGACAAATAATAATTCCAGTCCAAGTGTTGACCTCGCAGATGTTTGGCTGTCAGTACATGTCAGGCGGTCATTCTGAATGTGTTGTAGCCTCTTAGCACCTGCATCTTTCTACAGGACCTTACGTTGAAACTAATCCCAAATAAAACCTCTTCAGAGTACAGAATACTTGATATCGTTACTATATGAAGAAACATTATCTTACACGCATTTCAGAGATCCAGTTGATCACATATTGGATCAATCACCTGAATGTAAAGAATTCAAATAATAGTGTAATCATCGATCAACAAAATAACACACATTAGGCTACGAGAGGATATTCATCCAATGTGGCCACATTAGAGCAGCCAACCATCTGTGCAGCCAACCACCAGAAACACTTGAATTAACATTCACATTAAGGGGCATTAAGCAGACGCTTTTATCCAAAGCGACTTACAATGAGAAAGCCTACGTTTGTCAGAAGATTCTAGTAAGTAGTCTCACCAGAGATGGAGAATCATCTTAAACTATCCCAACTTTCAGCCATAGCCTACAAACGGTCACTCAATGTCATTTCTACTGAACAAAATCGGCAGGCAAACCAGAATTCAGGTAAACACGGCTCAGGTTAATTCTAATATCAATTCCAATAAACAAAGCGATTGTCACCTTGACGTGGTTGAAAGCTCGCTGCACAGCCCACTCAGCGGCAATCACTCTCCCGCAGCAGGGGATGAGCTGCAGGTGTGTGCGGATTTAAGGTGGAGCCTCTCCGGAGGACGCACAAGAAGAACGCTAAATGCACGATTTGGCCTTTCACCCTAGTTATGCTTTCACTGCACAGATCCCTTGGTTTATGGAGCAACTGGGCCAAAACCTGGGCTGTGTGGACAATATGCGCACACATTGAAATGTTCCCGCAGGCTAGAGTAGGCCTAACCTATGGCATTGGTCTACCTGCTTCTCTTTGATATTACAGGAGGCATTCCCCGCTGTGTTATTTTAAACAGATGTTTGCGGATTAGTCCTAGATCAACATTGGCTCCTCAAATAATAGGCGAATAATGGCAATGTATAAATGTAGAGCCTATTGTATGCGCCTAAGTGGGAAGTTCATTCTGCTGTAAAAAAATAATAATAATAAAAAAGGTGATATTTAAAATGAACCAATCCTCAATGCTCAAAAAGTGTCGTAAGAGAACTAAAACACCACACATTCCAATGTTATAGTGCTGTTAGACACGACAAATGTGCCCGATTTGCATACAAATGCAGCCTTTCAAAGTCACACAAGCTATACCTGGTAAGTGCTGGAATTTGGCAGAGGGATCTGCATTTGAAAAGTTAATATCACTCAAAGCATGTCCTTTGTCGCTCACATTCCAGAGGTTCTCACCTCCTTCACGTCAGCGGTTTGAATCGGAGCATCGTGGACTCTTAAGTGACCAGCTGGAATATGTGGAGCCTGCTTTAGTCAGTCTAACGTGTGTACTTTACTTTGCGCTCTATCTCAATTTGGGACAAATTGAAATATTTGTATGAAATATTGTGACTTGAAGCCAAAGTGATTTACAGTGAATGAATATATTTCGGGGGCAGGTGTAGGGATGAGGCATCGATACTGTGGGCACAGTGAATCATGTTGGACTAGAATCGATGAACCAGGCTTCATCCATTCCACTTTTAGGTACAAATGCATTGCCGGTTTGATCTTTATGTAATGACTGACATATTTTCCTTTTTAGAATACAATTACTTATTTGTCAGCGAAGAAGATATCCTACAAAAAAATAATAATTAATCGAAAGGGACTACATTTTTTATTATATTTTAATGATTTACTAAATACCAAGAGGTCCCCTCCAAAGACCTTTCTGTTTTAGACTTTTGGTAAAAAAAAATAAAAAATAAAAATGAGTGAGGGTTAGGGTTAACAGTTTAAGAATAAAACGCTTCCAAAAATAGATGATATATTTTCAAAAAGGCTTCTTCAATGAAAATATCATGTCATTGATATGTCATTAATGTCATTAAACAGCATTAAATAATTAATAAGAACCATTCAGTATTACTTGATTGATTATTCGGTTAAACAATTATAAAAAACGATGTGAATTGGCCCATATTTATACATTTCCATAAGCATTTTTATCGCTTGCCTTTAGACCATTTAGTTGAGGCTGTGTTGTACTTGTACTGGAATCAAACAAAGTAGAGATACCCATAACAAAAGAGATACTCAGGTAGAGCCCGGGCCCTTACCAGGCATTCACACATTACTGACTTACATTCCATCCCGTGTATTTAGCTCTCACTTCTATCCAAGCAGACTTACAAATAAGTAAATCAACCGTGAAGACACCGCTCAGAAATTGCTTTAATCTTCCGATAGAATTAATAAAATAAGCAAACTTCTTAAAACGCTACATTGTAGAAACAAAAGGTAGAGAAATCAGCAGTCTGGATGAGCTGCAGAGGACGAAGGGCACATGCAGGCAGACCGGCCTGGAGGGAGCAACAGCCTAGAGGCGAGAGGTCAGACACCTGGACCACGGCCTGTGTGGCCTTCTGCGGTGAGGGACAGACGCAGCCTCTTGTTGTACAGCGTGAGTCTGTAGAGCGGGCGGTTCGCAGCGGCGTTGACAGCGAAGAACAGCCGGTCGTCCAGCGCAGCTCCCGGCCTCCTCACCGATAACACACTCTTCAATATTGACGGAGAGCTTGTGGACGGGAGTTGCCTTCCCTACAAGGAAGTGCCGCTCAGGCGTGTCCAGAATGAGCCTCAGGTGGTGCGGCGACGAGAGAGGTTCCAGCCTGACCGTGTGTGTGTTCGTGTGTCATCTCCATAGCTGTGGTAGTGGTAAGTGCAGTTCCGGAGACCCCCCCAAGTTATTGGAGGGTGGATAGGGGGGGATGTGGTTGTTTACCGTGTCAAAGACTGCTGAGAGGTCCAGCAGAATGACAGCGGAGGAAAGGGGGGGGGGGGGGGATGCTCTGTGAGTGGGAAGCTTCACTGTGACAGCGAGGAGGGCAGTCTCAGTGGAGCGGCCTGCCCTGAATCCAGAACGGTGGGGGTCGAGGAGGAGGTGCTAGTGGCGACATGTACAGATGTTGCTAAAGTCAGCATGCTCAAGGGTTTTGAAAGTAAATGGTATGGATTGAGTGTAGGATTCTTAAAAAAAAATGCTTATAGAGGGTCAAGCTTTTTAGTTATTGAGATAAAAGGATGAACTGATGGAGGTGTGGAGCAATAGCCATAGGCAGTGGAGTGGATAGTCAGTGGGAAGTGGAGCTGGCGTCAGTGGCACTGGGAAGCTCCACTGAACACCTTAGGGGGTACATGTAGTGGAAGTTCAGTGCCAGAGCCTCACCTTAATGGTGGTAATGAAACTAGCTCACTTAAAATTAATTTTCGACCACACGCTCCAGACACATCCCTGTTGAAGTGGAGCAGCAGGCTGGGCCCCAAGGGGCCGGGATGACAGAGCAAAGGGCAGTCCACGCTGGAGCCACAGGTCAGTGGAGGGAGAGATAACAGGTGGACCACAGACTGTGGGGCCTGGGCCCCATAACCCCAGGGATTGCTCCAAGAACAAATGGACCCATTTGTGTACATAATGTTCTCAATTATTAACACTCACTGGATCTCCCTTTTTAAGATAGAGTCCATGGACTTAGTTTCTATGTAAAATTAAATAACATTTTAATTAAAATTGCACTAAATGTTCTGTGAACATTTAATATTAAATAAACCTTAAATTCAATGCAAGCTGGATGGCTCTAAAAACAAGGGACAACTAATACATCAAAAATCATCATAGTGTGCAAAGGCTGAGGAGCGTCAAGGTCATACCATCCACCAGGCGGGGGCCAACACCCGGAGCCGTACAGCAGTAGTTAACGGGACCGTTCACAGGTCCAGAGGGGATTTACATCTGTAAGCCCAGAGCCACTGAAGTAGGTCCCAGCATGGGCATGTCCTCTGGAACGAGTTAGAGCTGAGAAACAACCCCAGGAATCAGGACATGTCTGAAGCACCAGCAGTGCTGCCCACTCTTCACGTGTGCCCGGGTGTAATCATACATTTTTCATCCATTGCGTTCATGCAGCACCCTGATCTCTTGCTTAATATTTAATATACATTTCCTAACCCCCTTTCTAAATTCCCATCGGCTTGAAGGAAGCATTTTTGAGCAAACATTATTTTTTTTTTAGATATAAATGAAGACAGGAAACGAAATGAAATAAAATGCCACTTTATTGTTCTGGTGTGTCACAACCTTGTCTCCAAAATAATCACTGAAGGACTAACTGGTTCATCGACCGCTCCTCAAAGGACGCCACGTTAAACTTGGGTTTTCTTGGCCTGCCGACGCTGGCCATAAAAGGTATTCTCTATTTGACATCCAATGATAGCATACAAAATAGTTATTGACCTACCAGGGATACTGTATATAAAACACTTGTCTCTAGGATCACCCCCCCCACCCCCCCGCCCGCCATATCCTCCCCAGGAAACCCCTTTACAACCGCAGTGACACTCGGAGTATGCTGTAACAAGCATACATTAAGAATGCATAATTTCATCGTTGATTATAAAAAAAACTAACTACACAATGTTACACTTTAAAGTCAGAATACGATTCCATTGATTATTAGTGTTCTACACGTTTCGGTCTCAACCAAAAGGAACATTGTATAATATCACTATAACTTAACACTACATATAACGTACGATTTTTAAAAAAAGAAAGAAAGATTACAAATGATTGGCAAATCGAGAGAAACATGACGATGGTGAGCGCCGAGGCAAGCCGGGTCAGTACCGTAAAGAGAATGATTAATACAAAAGAAATAGAAAAAATAGAAAAAGAATGGAACGAAACAACCGAGAATACAGGCCAGGCTAAACATGAGTGATTCCATCTCTCCATCCATCACGTGTGCTCTCCTCATATTGGCAAGCCGTGCCATAGGTCTCCCGCTGCGTGTGTGTGTGCGTGTGAGTGTGTGCGCGTGTGTGTGTGTATGCGTGCATGTGTATGTGTGTGTTTTTCCACGTCTCTCACCAACACCTTCGCTTTCATCCCTCTTTCCCCCCACATTTCAGACTTTCTAGCGACATTCCTGTGGCAACCATCTCCCCCCCCCTGTGTAGTCCCGAGTCAGGCACTTCCCACGATCCCCCTTCCTCTCTGCCGTTACCTTCCACTCCGCAGGCCACGCCCAAAACACAGGCTCCCCTCGATACAGCTGGGGAGGAGAAACAGGAGGAGCAGCATTAGGAGCAGGTCTCTACGTCTGAACGGCTCGGGGAGCGAGTCCACCCCACCTGGTGCTTACTTATACGCTATCAGATGATGGATCGTTTTTTAATAGAAAGGTACAGTGTACTGTCTTACACTAGGCCTAATGACGTGTAGCCACAGGCTAACCGCTGCTCATCACTGTGTGTGTGTGTGCTGCACTGCGCTCACATGCGGGCTAGGTTCACAGGAATGTGTGGAGGCCACGGGGAAACGGGACCCGGGGCGAGGGTCATACGGGGGGGTGCGGGTCTCCTCACCGTCCTACAGGTCCGTGTCGAACCAGGCCAGCTGGCTGCTGTCCATCAGGTCCTGGGTGTGGCCCAGGTCCGGCAGCGGGTCCGTGTGGTGGCCCAGGTCGGGCAGGGTGTCTGCGTGGTAGTCGGCCCCCTCCATCATGGGGTCCAGCAGGGAGTCCTGGCCGTAGGCGGCCGGGTAGGCCCGGTAGGCTCCGTCTGACCGGAGGAGCACAGAGTCAGACGCTAAACACACAACTGAGAGTCTCTCTCTCTCTCGCTCTCCCTCGCTCTCTCCCTGCTAAAAGACAAAAGGCTCAGATTGTATCCCTCCTTCTAGACTTCCACAGGAGCCCCCCCTCACCACCACATCCATCACACCCAAAGAAAGGCTGGACCCCACACTCACCATCCTGCCGGTAGGCCAGGGGGTCTCCCTGGGACCCCATATCCAGACCCAGGTCTCCAGTCTGAGGAGGAGACAGAGCACAAGGTTAACAGTCGTCACCATGGTTCTTCCACACCTCTGGCTGGGGGTGGGGGAGCGCCCGCGGGGGGGCTGTGGGGCGCTCACCTCGTTCCAGGCCATGGGCTCGGTTCTGAACAGGGAGCTGGTCAGCTCCACCGACAGACGCTTCTTGTAGTCCTGGGGCTTGTCCTCAGACATGCGGAACAGGACGGCCGCAGCATAGGTGGCTGCAGGGGGACAACTCATCAGAATCATCACCTCCAACAGAGACTATACTGCTTTAGACATGCTTACTCCTCATAAATATCATGCAACACAATTCATTCATTAATGCTCTGTTGAATACACTTTCTACAGTTATGACTGAATAACAGTAGCCTGGAGATCCAGACCCCCACCCAGAGAGCTGTAGGGACTGGTCTGGAGGTCCAGACCCCCGTCCAGAGAGCTGTAGGGTCTGGTCTGGAGGTCCAGACCCCCGTCCAGAGAGCTGTAGG
>JAOPUD010000107.1:16327012-16340480 GCA_027122715.1 Trisopterus minutus
TTTTTTTGCTTTGGGATCGACATGGAAAGCCTCAAAGATCGACCAGTCGATCGCGATCGACGGGTTGGCGACCACTGTTATAGAGGGTAACTACATTGTCACGACACCGGCTTCCTCCATCTTGTGCACCAACTTTTTAAATAAATCACCGACCCGAAGTGAGTTGACAGCGGTCTACTGAAAACATCTCTCTCCCGCCAGAGCAGCCCCTCCGCCGCCCGTCCGTAGACGGCATTCCCCGCCACGGCGCAATGAATGATTAAAGATCGTAAACACGTCTGGAGAAAAAACATTTATTTTGACAGATGTGCCCGAAGTTACTACTTCACAACCTTGTTAATGACCCACATTTAGAAAAGCATGTACTTTTAATTCAGCCTTGGGTGAAATGGTAGCGTAGCGTCTGTGTGCTTCCACCTTTACTGAATGCATGCCATGCGCGCTCCCGCTGCCGGGACACAGTTCTTATAGGGGTTAACTACATTCACCGGCTTCCTCCATCTTCTGCGCCACCTTTTTAAATAAATCTCCCTTTCTCGTTTTTCCGATGGCGACAACAACAAGACTATCATCTCCTTCTACTTCGGGCTTATAGCCCCGGGAAAAGATCTGGAGCATGAGCAGAATGCATGAATGCATTAATTTGATTATGAGAAAACATGTATGGTGTAAATATGCATCTTAATAATCATATTAAAGTTGAAATTACCCAATAATTTCTTGAGTGTCATGTAAACGCACAGACAGAGTCACAGACTAGTTTACTGACTTGCAGACTGGTTTACTACCTTATATAATAATTCTTTTTTTTCAATTGCTTAAACACAATTTTGAAAAGTGCTTGTTTTCACTACACACAGCTAACATAATCACACACCCAATTTACAGAATACCTCAAATCTTTTGCAAATTGAAACACTCTTGTAAAAAATATACACTTTGTTATAAAAACCAAACTTTGTTACAATAGAAAACACATATTTCATATAATTATATTCTGCTTGAACCAGTTACACTCTGCTGTGCTCAATCTAAAACAATCTTAGAAGAAGGATTTATTTAGCACTTTCCTCTCACTCTCAGACCCTTTACAGTGCAGGGGAGAGCTCACTCTGCACCACCAGTGGGTAGCACCCACCCGACATCACTTGCAGCACCTAGTATTCCGAGGTGGTCTCCCATCCAAGTACTAACCAGGCCCGCCCAGGCCCGTTAGCTTCCGAGATCAGACGAGATTGGGCGTGTTAGGCGTGTCACGGTGGAGTAGCCGCAGTGATTAGCACGTCTCATTCACAACACACATGTTTCATATCATCATATTCAGTTTGAACTAAACCCAAAAGTGTTTTAGTACTGCTACTTCCCAATGATTACATAAGGCTACTGTAAAGTACACAGAGATAGTACAAATATACATTCTAACTGTTAATTCACTAAACACTACAGGACCAAAATTCCAGATTGATGAACATTTAATTTATTTCTCTACATGGCAGTGGCGGATTCAGAACGTAATTTATGGGTGGGCTGAGGAATATCTGGGTGGGCCTTGGTTTTTTCAAAGATTAAACAACCACATATACATACAGTATATAAAGTCATGAAGTGGAGAGAACGTGCAGATCGGTAGTACATTTTAATATGCCTTTTACTCATGTCAGAATATCACATTATAAAAACATAAATCCAACGCTGCATAGCTCACGTTATAGTGACAACAACCCCAACATGAATATAAATGGATCAAACAAATCGAATGAATTATTATTCAGAAAATAACTTTGAGAAACAGCAATAATGCCATGGTGGGCAACAACGGTCTAACCAGAGCTTCTACACAAGGCAGAGTCTTACAGCCTACCTAGGCCTCTATGAAATGATTAAGTGGAGAGAACTTGCACATCTGTAGTATTTCAATATGCCTTATGCTCATGTCATATCACATAGGCAGACGTAAGATAAAAATAAAAACACAAATCCAACACTTCATAGCTCACGTTATATAGTGACTACAACCCATAGGCCTACATGAATATAAATGGATCAAATGAATCGAATGAATTAATATTCAGAAAAAACTTTCAGAAACAGCCATAATGCCACGGCGGGCCAACATACAAAAAGCCGGTCTCACCAGAGCTTCTACACAAGGCAGAGTCTCAGAGGTTTCGAGTTGAAAAAGTTGATTATGTCATCATAATCCGAACTGTCAATGAGTTGTCTTTCAAAAGACAAAAGTGTACAACCTGGTCCAACGGTATTTCATCATCATTTTGCAGACGTCGTTTTATTAAAAGTGACTCAAAGAGACCTGTTTAGCCATTGCTAACTGAGGCTGCCATGATGTTGCATAAAGACGTCACTGGACAGAATTAGGGGTTTCTGACGTCACTGGACGAGAGGGGTTTCTGAGGTAGCTACTGTAAATGTTTTAAATTATAAATGTATAATGCCTGTACCATCCAGGCCCGCCCGTAGATCCGCCCCTGCTACATGGCCAACATGGAGATTCATATGTAACAAAATATGTTGATTCATAACACAACATAAATATCAGAGAATCAAGATTAAATGGTTGTTCAAAAACTAAACAAAAAACCTAAAAAATAGTGCTTATAGTGAGTCTAAACCTGATTGGTGTGTATATAATTTGTGTTACATACACTAGTGTTTGCACACCAGAGGGGTATTCCATCAACCAAGCTAAACGCAAAGCCGGGCTTATTTCGCTTAGCCGGGCTTCTTTCAGCTAGAGTTCTGTTCCATGAACGTGACTTAAGGGAATCTTCGCTAAGTAACCATGACAACTTATCTAACCAAACTAACCTGGTCGGTAGCAGGTTAACTGTCAGGCTAACTTGGGCGGTGTTGCAGAGAAGAATCTGTCAGCAACAAGTGTACCATCAGAAGGTTCCGCCAAGCCTAGTCCTCACCAAATTAATTACCTCACTGTTTCTATAAATGGTTACGGTGTTCCCTTTTTGAGTTATTATATGCTTGTGCTCCTCATAGACCTCCACAAGCAGCTCCTGTTCGCCGCTGGAAAAGATCCCGCTCGGTCCTTTTTGGACATTTGATCCATGATTCAACATTCCGGGTTATGGGCTGGTTCCATCTCGTGAACGCGCGTAATCCATGATGACGGTAGCCTGGCTGAACTAACCGGAACAAGGCGCGGCTGATCTGCATTGATGAACGGCTTTAGCCTCAAGTGGAAGTTGGCGCTAGTTCTAACAGGGCTTAATCAACTAAGCGCCGCTTTCGTTAGCGACTTTGATGGAATACCCCTTTGGTCATGATTGCCATGGTTCTAGACAGAGAAAGAGATAAGTTATGATATCTCTCTTAACAAACATAAATATGGCCTTTATGTCGTGGTTCTGCGATATATATATTGGCATTTTGGACTCTGGCGGCACCTAGTGGCTGCACATATGTTATTTAGGTATTTCCTGTTCCCCTGCAGTCCCAATTGCTCTTGTCCCCTGTGTCTCGTTTCTCCTGTCACATGACCAATTAAGCCATGCATTTAAGCCCTTCCTTTGACAATGTTCTGTGTTTAGTCTTTGATAAGCCACTTCGAACTCTGAGCTTAGCCTGGAAAGATTATAATTGATTCACTGTGCTGTGACCCCCCTGCCTGTTCTCTGGATTACCCACTCGGATTTGCCCTTTGGTACACAACGCTTTGAATTCTTTGCATTTTGACCAAGAGTCTACCTATGTTTAGTTTTCTTTTTGCTTTTTTGAGAATTTTGCCTTTTAGATTTTTGGCTTTGAACTTCTATGATCTTCTGTGTTTTTGCCCTTTGGACTTGGTTACAATAAATAACACTAAATTAAGCCATCTCTGCACTTGAGTCTACCCCCTCCTTGTTTCCCACTGGGTTTGGAGTAGAACTGTGGATCTGGAGATCCGGGCTCGATTCCCAACCCTGACACTTTAAATCAAATAAAATACTTTTACATTGCAGTACTTCATGATATAATGTAACAAAGTAAAGATCATCGCTAGCCAGCGCTCAGCCTCATGTCCACAGGACGCGACTCACGCGTTCTTGCAAGGCTGTAGCCTTCACATTGGGAAACAGCCTAGGTCTCGATTTATAGTGGGAGGAGCAAGAGGGAGGAGCAAGCCAGTACACTAAATCACCATTTGCCGTCTATTGTAGAGGTGAGGTGAAGTGAAGTGCATATGCAGTTTCTAACACACAGAGTACCACAAGAGTAGCGGTATACTTGCCACAAACTTGCAGTGCTCATTTCTTATTTTGACAAATCCAATGGCTCCCTCATACAGTACGCTTACATGACACTCAAGAAAGTCGAATTATTGGCTTAGCTCGACTATGATTGGATAACTAAGATGCATGTATACACCTTAGTCGAGCTAAAGTCGAATCGAATTGGGTTACTCATATTCGAATTAAGACACCTAGATAACTAAGCTAAGCGTGCATATCTGGAATGGGATTGGGTTATGTGTTGTATTGCTTTCTCTGCATGCTCGAAATCTTTTCCCGGGGCCGTGAGTCGGAAGTAGAAGGAGATCATAGTCACGGGAGCGCGCATGGCATGCATTCAATAAAGGTGGAAGCACACAGACACTACACTTCGATTTCACCCATGGCTGAATTAAAAGTACATGTTTTTCTAAATGTGGGTAATTAACAAGGTTGTGAAGTAGTAACTTCGGGCACATCTGACAAAATAAATGTTTTTCTCTCTATGTGTTTACAATCTTTATTCATTCATTGCACCGTGGCGGGGAATGCCGTCTACGGACGGGCGGCGGAGGGGCTGCTCGGTGGGAGAGATGTCCTCAGCAGACCGCTGTCAACTCAATTCGGGTCAGCGATTTATTTAAAAAGCTGGCGCAGAAGATAGAGGAAGCTGGTGTCGTGACAATGTAGTTACCCCCTATAAGGCGTGTATCATTCAATATCACTGTATTCATTCATTGCGCCACGGCCGAACTGACGGGGTATTCTCTGATATTATGAGTCTTACAGACTGAGACGGGTTCTCCGACTCTCGGGTAATTCCACAACAAGTAAAGACTCGTAGTGGGGTGTATGTCGCCCATGGAGAATATGGATATCTCGTCGTATGCGGACTCCTCCGGCTGCTCTGCCAATGGAGGAGTCCGCATACGACCGAGAGGTCGGAACAATGGAGCGTCGGAGAAATGATATTGACCTGAAGTGAACTGTCAGCTGTCTACTGAAAACATCTTTCTCGAATGCCGCCTGACTATGTTGTGGTTGCTGGTGACGTAAAGAGGTCAACCGGTGGCTCTGGCCCTGCTACAGTGGTCGGTAGGTGTCTGCTCCAAGAATCAACATGCCATGTTTGACTGATCTGGATAGGGCTCGTGCGTTAGGGAAACTTCAAGCTGGTGATGGTGTGGGGTGGCATCTCCCTCACTGGAAAAACAAGGCTTGTCATTATTGGAGGCAATCTCAATGCAGAGAGATATCGAGATGAGATTCTGCAACCAGTGGCAATCCCATATCTCCACAGTCTGGGACAGAACTCTATTCTCAAAGATGACAACACTTTGCCCCCACCCAGCGGGGTTTATCAGAGACTACCTCCAGCATTTGGGAGCGGAGAGGATGGAATGGCCTGCCAGCAGTCCTGACCTCAACCCCATTTAACACTTGTGGGATTAGCTTGGGCGTGCTGTTCGTGCAGAGTGACCAACACATCCACGTTGGCTGACTTGTGACAAATGCTGGTTGAAGAATGGGATGCCATCCCACAGCAGTGTTTGACCCGGCTGGTGACCAGCATGAGGAGGAGGTGCCAGGCTTTTGTGGCTGTGTATTGTTCTTCCACACGCTATTGAGGCTCCTGTTTGTTAAATGAGTAACTTGTTAAATTGCCAATAAGTCTTGTTTCTTCAAACTTCAATCATCCAATCCACCAAACACCAAACAAGAGTCAATGGCAGAGTAAGCTGTTTGGCACTGGCAGAGAAGATTTGGCACATTTTTCTTGGGCCCAACATTCTCAGCTCTGCTGCTCATCCCACGAATGCACGTTCCTTACAAATGTCACACCATTGAAAAGGGGTGGCTTAAATTTATTGCCAAGAAGCATTGTAATAGTAATCATATGATCTACCAAACACAAATATCCTTACTTTTTGAGCCTAGTTTAGAAATTAATTAGAGTTGTAATGGGTTGCAATAGCAGACACACAAACAAACACGGACCTTAGCGACTACACTTTAACTTACATTTGTTAGCCCTTGCCTGGCTATCTGCTCTCTCGTGCCAAACAGCAAAAGCCCTGTCCAAGTAGCTGACAATGCTCTCCCTGTTGAATGACAGAAGAACACTTTGGAGTAGCGCCCAGCAGTAATCGGTTTCATACTGATGTACTCCTATTGTTGTGTACTGTGACAGTTTTCAGAGGAACTGCATTGTCCAGAATGTGATGTGATGGGTGGTATAGAGTGTTAATTTGACAGCATTTCACAGACTGGGAGGGGTAATGCATCCCGACCACCTCCAGGAAGAGTGAGAGAGTAGTAGAGCACTCTTTTGGTCTGACCGGGAACTTTGGATGCAACATTACCTGTAGCATCTATCTAGGTATAAGGTTAGTGGGGTCGCTTTCTCAGGTGCTGCACAACTATGCCTGTTTCAGTATACATATAGGGTTAGACCAAAGGGATCAACTTGAAAGTGCTGTATGTACCCAGGCATCTTGTGAAATTTTGCATCACATTCCTTCATGATGTTTTGAGTGAGGTACATCTCCATGAAACATTGTGAATACTTTTCGCTTTTCTGACCTCTGAAGTAATCACTTTCAGAACATTTTTGTTTAGACTTCTGGTTATGTTTCCTGAAATGAAGTTTATTGTAGCGGAATTGGCTCACTCCTTTATGTAGAGCTCTTGCTATTGTCCCTCTTCTTGTGTTTGTTGCTGGTCTGAATTTTCTTTCACTTGTTTTGTGCATAATTTTTCCACTTTGTTGCACAGATATCCTAACCTGGGTGTCTCCCACTGGTTCCCTTTTTCTTTTAAAAAAGTATTTTGCACTGCAGGAATGTATGATGTACACACTGCACTGATATTTAAATATGGAATATTGATTTTCCGGCTGTAAGGAGTTTTGATATGCTGGCCCTTGAAAGCAAGGGTATAACAGGATTTTCCTTTTGAAAACTGTTGTACAGCATGTGTCCATGGTTCCCTTTGATCTCTTATGTTGTTCATCTTCTGCCTCATCCTTTTGTGAGTCTTCATCTGTGACTGCTTCCTCTAGAACTCCACTCTGCAATGATATCTGTTGTTCGTCTTCTGCCTCATTCTCTTGTGTCCTCATCTGAAACTGATTTGATATTTTGAAATGAGGTCATAGGCAGGTCCTCTGTCTCAATGTCTTGAGTACATGCCTCTCCAACATGACAGTCTTCCTCAGTCTCCTCAGGTTTGCCAACTAAATCCCTCACTCCATGACGATTTTTGGTCCATATGACCCACTGCCAGTGTTTTTCTTTTGGTCTCATAGAATAGCAGTGGATATGGATGTTAAATTTACGGAAAATATGGCAGAGAGAAAGTAGATAAATTATGAAAAGAAGGGGGCCTAGGACAGAACCCTGGGGAACACCGGTAGTGACTGGAAGAAACTGGGATTCTAAAGTTTTGAGTTGGATGAACTGAGTGCGACCAGAGAGATAGGATTTAAACCAGTGCAGGGGTGTGTCAGTGATACCAATGGAGGCCAGTCTGTCAAGGAGGATGTTGTGAGATATGATGTCAAAAACCGCACTCAGATCAAGGAGGATGAGAATGGTGAGAAGTCCGGAGTCTGCTGCCATAAGAAGGTCATTGGCGATTTTTTACCAGGAAACCAGACTGAAATTGTTCATAAAGATTATTGAAAGACAAGTGAGCTTGGAACCGAGATGCTATTGTTTTTTCCAGATCGACTTCAGATTGATGTGGAAGGACGTCGGAGAACCCGACGCAGTCCTTTATTCATAATATCATCCAGGCGCACACAGCTTTTGGCCGTGATATTATATATTATATTATAGCTGTCTATATATTATAGATTTTAGATATAGAGCTCCAGGGCCCGTATTGCAGATACTGCCTAACTCACAATTCCTATCTTAACTGTTGGGTAACCATGGTAATTAGAGTTAGGACCGGATTTAGGAAGATAGCCATTACCGATTAACAGTTCCTAAGTCAATGTTCCTATCTTAATTCAAGATAGGCCAAGTGTATTACAGAAGCATCCTAATTGCCAAAATCTTAAAAAATAATAAAACAAAATAATATCTCCTAACTTTAGGATAACTGTTGGGCCATCCTAACTTTTGCGTTGGACATCATCTAGCCGTAGTTATGTGTGAGTGATGGCTGCGATCATTTTATTCGGCATTTTAGAAACTGAAGACAACCAGAACAACTGTAATTTATACAGAGAAAGGCTGTTAAGCGACCCGGACGATGAGATGCATTCTGATGACAAAACCCTCATCAACCGCTATAGATGCCCTCGGGCGATGATACGAGCAGCTACCAGCGTTGGAGAGGCCAACGAGGCGACACGGGGCTCTCCCGGTAGTCGTTCAACTGACCAGTGCACAACGGCTTTTTTTTTTCTTCCCTCGACACCGCGGCTATTTCAGCCCATTCAGCATTTTTTTTTGGCGCTGACAGTCGCGGTAACGTCTACGTCATTTAAAGTAGGAAGTGTTACAGGCAGATTAGGATCTCTCAGGGGAAAATGAGGGAATGATGCACGACCATTAAAAAATATGATTAGGTTCAACCATGAGAAATGGAACTAGGTAACATTTAGATGGCTGTCGGTTGCTTGAATCATTCACTCGTTTTAAATGTTTATCTGAGTTTGAATGTTAAATTCATATATTTTTTATCCTTTTACTACTGCTAAATGGTAGACCTACTTTTAGTTTCAATCCTTTTCCCACTCCATTTCTTTTACCAGTATTTATCATTCAAATGTGTTCAAATCAATCCATTGATTTCAGAACAGTGTGTGTGTGTGTGTGTGTGTGTGTGTGTGTGTGTGTGTGTGTGTGTGTGTGTCTGTGTTAGCACTGAGCAGATAGTTTCATCTCACAGTTTTGAGGGGTAAAGGTTTAAAATTATGTCTCAAATTCAACTGAAAACTAAAACCTATGAACTGCATGTAAGTCAGTGTGTGAGATGAGATGTCTTTATTCGATGATTTTTTGGAGCTTGTGTGGAGCTAAGCAGCCTGCTGCATCAACAGGGCAGGGTCCGAAGCGAAGGGGTTCGACCCTGGGAATGAGGGAGCTGGGAGAAGGAGAGAGATGTGATGTGCTGCAGGTCCATAGACTACAGCCTGAAGGCCCACCTCAAGGAGGGGAACTGGATGCAGCCAGCTGCTGGCAGGTGTTCCAGATCCTGTACAGAGGTTCAGCAGCATTGCATGCTGGGAGCCCGGCAGCCAGTTAGGTCACTGGGGGTCTAAGAGCTTGCCTTGCTCAGGAACAGTCTGATCCTCCTGATGTTGTACACGGATTGACTGAACTGCAAGATCAGGAGTCAGAAGCAAAATGGACAGCAAACGTTGTCTAGTCATTCATCATGACCTAATCGGAGCCTCCTTCCATTAACTTGCCTCGCGTCACCAAGCAACTCATTTTGAACGTCTGTTACGAACAGTAAACTAAGCTGTGCAGTGTCCTGAAGAAAGTCAAGACACAGTCCGTCACTCACAAAAATTAGTTGTTACTTTTTTATTTTCTACAAACTTCTCCTTCCACAGTTTTTCACCTAGACTCCATTCTAATTTTTAAATGTTAATATTAACTTCCGTTCAGATTTTTTTTAGATTTTAAACTTTAAGATATTGTACTTTTTCTATATAATTTTTTACAATGGAAGTAAATGGGAGCCGGCCACCCATTCTGACACTACTTCAGACTTCGTACTTTGGCTACACCTACACCAGGGCTGGACTGGAAGGAAAATTCGGCCCTGGCAATTTTCTCCTGTACTGGCCCACCTCTGGGCCGCCGACGGGGTGGGCGGGGGGCTCGGCGCTGCGCTGATCAAAAAAAGAAATGCAAGTCCGTCGCGAGTCCACCGAGTTAGTCACGGACCGGCCCACCGATTGACAGCCGAGGCTCAAGGGGCGGGACCTCTGCTGTGTGTGTGATTGGGCCAGGGCCAGCCCAGAGCCAATCATTATGAGTAATGGCCTGGGCCAAAGTATTATTGAACTTTCAGGTTAAGTTGACAGCCCGCACGACCGAGAGGGAAGGAACGGACCTCGGCCCTCGGCTGTGTGACATGGCTGGGCCGGGTCCATAAAAAAAACAAAAAAAAAACAATTTTTTTAATTTTTTTTTTTTTTTGACAAGTAAGCCTCGTCGGCCCAAAAGGCCTGCCAGCCCACCGGGCATTGCCCGGTATGCCCGATGGCCAGTCCAGCCCTGTTATACCTTCACAAGGGAGTCTCAGATAATATCTTGAAGAATCACATTTTCAGTCAATTTTTTTACATTTACAAACAGCTGGAAACAATAAGAGGTTTGATCTTCTTGTTTGGGTAAATTTAAGTCCTCATAATTAACACTCAAACTAGCAGTGTGAATGAGTGAAATGAGCTGTTGGTCTTTTTCCGCCCCTTCCTTAACCTTCTTGTATATATTTCTATTTCTGCAGGTCAGACAGAGGGAATGAAGAAGTTGCACTTCTATACTTCCACAAGAGAGAATCAAATTCACTGCACCTAACTTGGCCTCACTAGGAAGCATAGCTGCTTATTCCGACAACGTCCTAAGTAGGGAAGTTTCTGAATGCTGTAGCCCAGGGTGTGTCTGTGGAAGCTAGCTAGTTCCTCATCTGTCATTATGGGCATTGTGACAGCCCGCATTTTGTGTAGCATAGCATATAGGTAGGGTTTCCAACCGTCCCGGATTGTGCGGGACGTCCCATATTTCGGAAGATTTTGATTTGTCCCGTACAGGACAGCTACTGTCCCGCATTTCGATCACAGCCTTGTCGCCTGTGTAATATTTAAACCAAATAATACTGTTAACCAAATAATATTATTCTAGAGCGGACCATAGTAAACCAAATAATATTATTCTAGAGCGGAGCTTTGCTGTAAACGCGCCAAAACTCACGCGAGTTGCTATGGGACACAAGAATGTTGATGGTTACGGTGCGCATGAGTGGAGTAGCTGGCCACTGAGCTGTCAAAGTGAGCAGTGAACCCCCCAAAAAACCACAGAAACAGGTCAGGATAGTAACACCAATAAAATGTATGAAAGACAAACAGTTAAGACAGATGGACAATAACAAAAATGTTCAACGCTCTTTGTAATTGTAAAAGTTATAATTAAATGTTTATATATAACCTACATAAATGTCTGTCTTACTTCAAAATGCTATGCCTCCCCAAAGTGGTCCATTCATATAGGCCCTAGCTTTCATGACCCAGATTATACCACTTATTTTGTGAAAAGACAGAAAATATTTTTTTAAAGGCCAATCATTATTACTGTGATCCATCCAAGCAAGTACAGAAAGGGTTTGTCCTTTAACACTTTGAAATTATTAGGTTTATGGTAGGGGCGCGTGCGCGCACACACCTGGAACAAAGTGTCCTGCATTTGGGGTTGAGAAAGTTGGCAACCCTATTCATAATATCATCCGGAGGCGCACACAGCTTTGTGCCGTGATATTATATATTATATATATAATATTATATAGATATTTATATAGGCCCTATTGTATATAGTAATATCATATAATATTATATATAGAGCTCCGGGAGTCACAAATGGCAACAATCACTTTCTCCTCCAAGCTGTTCACTGTTGTCAGTTCACTGCGGAGTGTAGGGAATGTTGGCCCGGCCGGTTAAACGCTGTTTGGGTGTTTTACGTTACTTCACCCAGGGAGTGAACTCTGATTGGCTGTCGCCACGCGAATGCCGCGTGGCGACAAACTTCAGCTTGTCGCAACTTCAGCTTGTCGCACTGCAATCCACGTGAACGCGCTCGCCCGTGGCTGGGCAAAATGTCGCGCCGTCAATCAAATGTTGCCGCAGGTTTTTCTAGGACAGCGATGAAGTCTTTAAATAAAAAAATGATTAGAGTCATTCTACATTTACAAATAGGTCTTCCATTTTTTTCCCCATGACATAAAGAAATAAATATAAAAACCTAAGATCCCATGGTCCCAAACCATATATCTATTTGAAAGTAGGCAATGGCTGTTATAGAAGGCTTATTTTAATGAATATAAAATGAATGTGTTAACGTCAAACAAATATCAGATTTATTCATATCTATAACATTGAATCGAATCATATCGAATTGTTCCCTATTAAAATGTATCGTCCCCCTAATAGAGATGGTTTAACACTATCACTACTATCGAGATGGTTTAACACACTATCACTACTATAGAGGTGGATGTCTAATGTGTGTGGGTCTGCAGGCCACCATGCTGTCCATTCCAGATCTGATCAAGAAGAAGAGGGACGGCGAGGCCCTCAGTGATGAGGACATCCGGGTTTTCCTCCAGGCTGTAGTTCAGAAGAACATACAGGAGGCTCAAACAGGTCAACACACACACACTCACACACTCACACACACACGCACACACACACCCACACACACGCACACATACACACGCACACCAAGTGTGTTCGATTTCTGCTCATTTCTAAACTGTTGGTATAGACTCTGCTTTGTGTATTTTTTGTTGTAGTAGTAATTCTTGAAGTGGAAATCAAGGAAGCTTGACAGGTTGGATCAGAGGGTTGAATAAATGGTTTATTCCAGGATGTAATACAGCGAGATACAGACTTAGGTTGAATAATCTATTGTGTAGGTGGGTGAGGAGGAGTCTCCTGACATGCTCCTCGACTGTCGATACCTCTTCTCCCCGAACCAAAGATTTGGGGCGAGTATTATAGGAATGAAAACGTAAATAACAGAAGAACAGATGCAGTCTTTGATAATGTATACGGCCCTGGCTATGCCCCATATGACCGGGTTGGTTCGTCCTCGTTGGGACAAAACAAATGGGAAATGTTGGAAATAACACCTGGTATCAGTTGGAGAGGCACTGGCCTGTTCATAGACTTAAGAAATGTAAAGACAGAGAGATACTAAAATACACAAACATTCTACATTCCTCGCTCTTAATCTTATTAAATGTAGTTTAAAGATCACCCTTAAAATGAGAATGCAGTGTATCTACTGATGGGATATGATGGGCCTTACATTCTAACTAAGCCCCTTACATTCTAACTAAGCCCCTCACATTCTAATTAAGCCCCTTATAGGCCCCTTATAGGCCCCTTAGACTCAAACTAGGCCTTATACTCTAACCAGGCCCCTTACTAGGCTCTAACTAACCAGCACCACACATAATCAACAGGGCCCCAGGTCATGGAAGAGCCACGCCACCATAAAGAA
>JAOPUD010000107.1:16822417-16838600 GCA_027122715.1 Trisopterus minutus
GTCAGGGGGGGTCCAGGTCAGGCGGGTCCAGGTCAGGGGGGGGGGTCTTACCAAGACCTTGCGCAGCGTGTAGCGCTTGGAGCGGATGTCGTCCATCAGCATCTCGTAGGGCGTCAGCTGGAACTCGATGGGCAGCGGGTCGTACTGCCGCTCCTGGACCTTCTTCAGCTTCACGCCGTTGCGCAGGTCCCGCATCACCTGCACCCAGAAGCGGGCCTGGGAGCCAATAGGAGACGGGAACCCATTGGTCTTCATCATCATCATCCTCAAGTGCACACCGCTACAGTTATCCTGTTAGCATCTCAGTATGTGGTGCTGAGTGGAGATGGATGTTGCAATTGTTACCCAATCAGCATTCTGCAAGTCGTCGAGGTCTCTAACAGGCTCCTCCCATCTTTCACCCCCCATCTTGCGAAGGTTCTGACCAACCCAGGCAGCAGGGAGAAGAAGTGTCAATGTTAATGTCATGGTTCCAACTAGGGATGGGCATTTGAAGGCATATCAATATTGGAATATTCGAATATTCTGTGTAACCAAACGACGAATAAAAAAAAAAAGTGTAGCACACTCATAACGTAGCCTGAAGGGCTTCCCTGATCTGGCCTTCACTAAACAAATGTAGTCGTTGTCCAGTCATTAGTCAAATTAATAAGGAAATCAAATCCAATTTGTTCAATTTATTGAGCAATTTAGAAGGAAAAAAAACACTAGAAATCAGTATGCTGAATCTAAACGAGTTTAAACTAAACCATCCTTTTTGACAAGAATATGAATGAACAGTATTGCAAACTTAAAGCACAAACTGAAATTAGATTCAAGTAAATTTAAGGCAAAAACTGAAGAGATTCAAGTAACTGAAGCACAACAGCAAAAAGTACTGGTGGGCTTGGATATCAACTGAAGTCCATGGGCCTGCCTTGCATAACGCATATAACATAACATCAACAAAAATATATTATGTGCAAGACGGAAATACAGTATGTCTGGAACATTTCCATTTCTTTGATCTCCAAGCAGAGTCAGCGCTATAAAGCCATTTTTTTTTGTGTGAGCGCTGCCTGCAAATTTAAACTATGTGATGCGCAAAGGCACAAAAATGTATCTAATGTATTGTGTTTTTTCTTTCTTTCTCCTTTACATATTTTAAATAGCATTAGTATACACATTTAATGAACAATATGTAATGAATATAGCTAATAAATTATTAATTCACTTTTTTTTTCAAATTAAAAAAAAATCTGCGACAGCTAAAGTTTAATATTCATTCAACATTCGTCATTTTGATTAATCAAATATTTGAATAACCGTGCCCATCCCTAGTTCTAACGGCGAACATGTTGAGCCATCATTATCGTCACAGCTTGGGGGAGATCCAAGGAACCAGCAGTGTGCACCCATCAACCCTCGTCTGGTCGATGCCTTCATTAAACCAAGGCCCTCACCCTCACACGCCGTCTGTCTGCCCGTCAGGAGGCCACCGGCCACCTTCTGCCAGCCAGTTCAACAGCTAGATGATTGTTTGAAATTAATATTTAATCCCACATCTTCCAGTTCATGGTCACTTCCAATTAAGTTAGTTAACCTTGCTAAGGTTAACTAACTTCCAATTTATTTCTAAAACTCTGATTCAGGAGAGAAATTTCCCAAGGTATCAACTTGAATATGGGATAGTAGATCTGTGGCCCAGTGTGGAATAAAGACATGACAGAGCTGCTCTAGGGCATCTCTTCACAACACCTGGTCCCCACTGCCACTTCTCATCCAGCAGAGGCGGTTTTTTTAACTCTGTAGGCCATAGATCCTTTGCTCTCCAGATTGCAGTTTTACTTCATTAATAGCATTTGACGAGCTGAAATAGAAGCATTCCGTCCGTGGAATTTATGTGGCTATTATCTGGGCCAACTAAAGGTAGACTGATGAAGACCATGAGCTAAAACATCCTGTTCAATTGTCCCCTTCCAACGCAATGCATTCATCTCTTAAAACACATCTCTTAAAGATGAAAGCAGGAGGAACGGTTCTGGAAAACGGTCCATGTTCCTCAGCATGCAGCGACAGCACACCGCAGGTTCTACTTCATTAGACTCATGATTTAAGACCACGCTTTGTAAAGCCTGTCCTTTAGACTACATGGCAGCAAATGAGACCATAGGATTCATACATCAGCCTCAACACTGGTTCTACTGGGCAGGCCGGTAGATTGATCCAGCAGACATTAAGGTGCATGTCACTAGAGGACAGATTGTGACCAATTAACATCACAACTTTCAGGTTTGAGTCCACTAATGAGAAAATGACTAAAGCTAAAATTAGCACGTCAACACATGAGCACACGTTGAACATAATGAAAGCGGTCAGATTTAATTAGTGTGAAAATGGGAGCGACTATCATGATGGTAATCATACCCATTATCATCGTCAAGCTTTAATAAGAGTCTCTGTATGTCTGTCCTTTGATCTCTTGACTCTTCCGTCGGACCCTCATACGGCGGCTGTGCTGCTGGAGTAAGATCACCAGGGAGACCTCTGAACAAGGGCCACACGGCTCTAGGTCTCCTAGGGCCTCACTGCTCTAGGGCCACACGGCTCTAGGGCTCCTTTGGCCTCACTGCTCTAGGGCTCCTAGGGCCACACTGCTCTAGGGCTCCTAGGGCCACACTGCTCTAGGGCCACACGGCTCTAGGGACACAGGCAGCTCACCACAGCCAGCTGACAACTGATGAAGACCGGAGAGATGGCAGCTGGGTAAAGTCTTGTACGTTTGCCATTTGTTGTGTTAAAACAGTCACGCATCGGTGATATAACTTCAGGAATGAACACTTCTTTTCCGAGAAATAGCTTGCTGGACCGACCACTAATAGATCGCTGTTCCCAATGATAAATTGCAAAAAGCAGGCGCTGCAGCAGTTATTAGAATAATCACCACCACTGGGTTGCGGCTCACCTCCTTAGCATTCTTGATCTTCTCCAGGAAGGTGCCTAGTTCCCGGGTCTCTGCGTAGAGCGCCCGACACACAGCCTGGTAGTGGTCCAGGGCGGCTGGCGGGCTGGGCAGGTGGGACGAACACAGCTGTGGAGGGGGAACAATGAAATGGACCATTTAGTCACAACTGAATCCAACGGGAGTTGGATAGAGCTGAGCTTGAGACGGTCACAAGGAGGAAGTGGTCAGGGTGGGACGGGGGCTGCAGGGAGGCCTACAACAGAATGGGCTTCACCAATCAACCTCTGAAGAACCACCTGATCACTGCACCATCAAACCCTCCAGGATTAGGTGTCTGATTATTAAAACACAAATTTCCAAAATAGATTTATTTGGGAAGCTAAAATATGTATATTCAGATACCGATTTGATATCAACCACTAGTGAAACCCCATGAAGAGAACGTTCATGAGGAGGAAGGCAAGTGTGTAGCGATAGTGGCTCCTAGGAAGATATTTATACAGACAGACAAATATCTACTCTGAGATATACTCTGTACATATCAACCCTGACCGGTAGACAACCATTTTATATGAAAATGTTTTATTTGTCAAATCCTTCGTCAAAACTCGTAAAAAACATAAAAAAAACACCACTACCTCACCTTGTAACACACACTTAATCATTTAACTACTTTGTCGAAAATGTTCAGACGTGCATGGAAAGATATTCAAAACCACCTGTATTTTGAACCTCCCAAACCTGATCAACCAGGCCACAGAAAAGTACTTCTATTTAAAGCTCTCCCCAAATGGCACAAACATTTTCAGAACAATAACCATAGAGGCAGCCAGTATCGTGATGTTATTGCAGAGAACAAAAGGAAGAAACTATGCGGGCCAATGGCATTCTCTCTTCTACTGGGCTTGGCTTCACTAGGGGAATGTCTGACCAAGCCGAGGCGTCTTCTTCCTCGTCCCACACTTCTGAAAAGACACTTGACAGGTGAAGGAATGTACTTTCCCCATTTTTTAAATAGCGTAAATTCTGCAGTACTGTTTTACAAACCCCAATGGTAGGGAACCTTCAATAGAAAGTAAGATACAACACAATACGTTTAGCCCATATAAATAATTATTCCTTTGTTGAAGCCTGTACTTGTAAATTTGAACTACTTGTTTGATGAGTTTGTTTTGTGAGAGGAAGTGAGGTGAAGCCAAGTGGAGAGTGACAGCGGTGTTATGAAGACGGGTCACACCCTTCCCTTCAGCACTCCACATCTCTTCCAAACCCATTAGGATCAGAACACGCCCCAAAGCTTTCTAACCTTAACCCCTCATGGAATGAGGCCGTAGGACCATGTTCTGAATTCACCAGCGTGCCTCATCGACCTCTCTGTCCACCGCCGCCCACCCGACTGGGAGCACAGAGGGAAGACGTTATCTTACCTGTTGTGCCATCGCTTCCTCTCCACTCCCCTCACACACACACACAAACACACACTTTATTTTAATTAACTACTGAGCCCCTAGCAATATAATAAAATTATTATTGCAAATATGCCCAATATGTTTAGATGAGATTTAACCAGATAATTAAAGATAAAATAACCAATGACATTCAAGGTTGGCTCGTCTCTCCACCCCACTGACAAAGAAATAGATTGAATAAATCGAACCATGTGCCAACATGGCTTGGAATGAAGCCTGTGGTAACGGGTTAACTAACCAGGAGGGGTCGATGGGGTAGGAGAGGTTAACTAACCAGGAGGGGTCGATGGTGAAGGAGAGGTTAACTTACCAGGAGGGGTCGATGGGGTAGGAGAGGTTAACTAACCAGGAGGGGTCGATGGGGTAGGAGAGGTTAACTGGCTAAGGTTAACTAACCAACCCTAACCCTTGTACCATCATGTACATCGTAAACACACACAGGGATTGGATGTAATGTCGGAATAGTTTCAGGGCCAAACCACTTTGCCTTTACACAGAGTCTGAGAGTTCATAATAAGATCTGGGTCTTGGGTAACTCCTTGGCCAACATGTTTACGCCGCTTGAATTACGAGTCGGCCATTTCAGAAGATATGCAAGTGATTAAGACTGGAGGCCCAGACTGAGGGAAGGTGGAAAACTACTCCTTACTGATGGGGAGTAGTACTTACTTACTTTGGGTAACTCTAGGTGAGACAGTGAGTGAAGGGGAGGCTTGTAGTTAAAGATGGTGGCTGGTATCTCCGTATGCCATAATGGAACATTTGGAGAAGAAAGGTTCACACAAGTTGCAACAACACACTTATTAGTGAATAATAGTGATTGCTTTTACCTGAATGTCTGCAGATCAGGCAATTGCACTATTTGCCAAAAATATGTATTAAAATTAAGCAAGAAGTTGCATTATGTGGAATAGTTCATCAATAATGAAGCAAAACATGAATAGTACACACTTATTATGTTATAAACCAAAACTACTTTAAATATATAATTTTAACCTGTGCCAGGAACATGTAGACCTATTGAAATGACACCTAACCTAACCCTGCCTCCAGGATCGCCAGTAGGTCTCGTCACACTGGTTGGAAACCACTGCCCTAGGATATCCAGTCCCTATAATCAATGAAAACTAGCTCCAACAAGTGCCCTCTTTACAGAGAGCGAGACTCAACGGGCCAATCCGCCGTTCCCCAGACCAATCTTCACACGGCAGCTTGTTTGCTGGGGTTCCGTTCGCCCCCGCGCCCCTCGGTCACCCGCTCACCGCGATGATGTCTCTGTAGCCACGGATGCTTCCGACGCCGGGCGCCACCAGGCTTTCGTCTGCCTCGCTCTCCTCCTCCTCCTCCGTGGCCTCGTAGCCTTCGTCGGGGCAGAGGTCGCCGTCGCCGGGGTCCGTGGCCTTGGTCATGAGGTCGATGAGCTGCTCCAGAGGCGCACTGAGCTCCCGCTCCTCGCTGTCCTTCAGGCCGTAGTCCAGCGCCTTGTAGATCATGAGTCCCAGAGACTCGATCACCTGCACAGAGACACACAGACCAAGGCCGTATTCAGTGCTTTAGTTTGCCCTCTTTGGTCAGGACCAAAATACAATCTCTAGTTTTTGGTTTGGTGCGGTTCCTTTTCACATTCCAATTTTAACAACAAACCCACATGTGTGCAAAGATCGTCAAATCATTGTCTGGGCATGGTAAAGCGGTATAGAAAAGGGGGGGGGGGGGGGGAATGCGCCATGTAAACAATGATGGATGTCCAGCGTGATGTACGTTGACCTGTGGACCAGCCCAACTCCTCCTCCCTCATCCTGATGCGGAATGTGTTAAATTCATCAGCGTTTTTGTGTGTTTTCCAGCACACTTTTTACCTGCTTTTGTCGGACAGTCGGGTGAAAATGAGTCGTGGCTCAACATGGAGCAGAGGAATGTCACATCCCATATCGGACCCAAATATACAATAGACATTCCGTCGCCTCCTTGCGGGTGCCTGTTACGTACAAAGAGGTGTATGGTTTTTAGAACTGGTTTGGACCAAGGTGCGGGCACTTTCATATCTCAAGCTAACGGCACCAGGGTTTGTTTGAAAGCAAACCTTGCCTGCTGGGTCTCGGTCCGACTGTCTGGTCCTCACCAGCGATTTCTTTTGGTTTGGTTTGGCAAAGCAAGTGTGAATACATCCTTGGAAGTGGCAGGGAGGACTCTGGTCATTGTTGGCAGAGAACGAAACATATGATTAGGTTGAGTTTTTCCACATGTATGGCTTGTCTAAAGTATGAGAGGGCTATAGACACTGAGTGTCGTAATATTAAACTTGATTAACATCTGTAGTGTGTGAATAGTAGTGCCCAAAGCATTCTACCACAATAGACCATGTTTGTTGACATTATTGAGATGACATGGTTAATAACTTACCCAAGTATATATGTTTAGTGCTTCCTAAGAGATAGAAGCAGTGTCTAGGACACTTAACGGTCTGAAGCCCCATTACAACTAGAGTTCCAAGGCCCAAGTCATTCTCAAGATGGGACAAAACTCCTTTTACCAACGGCCACACAACACCGCCATCCAACTTACGCCATCCACCAACAAGAGGGCCCTTGTTGTTATGACAGCGGACGTGATCTCACTGGTAAATGAGTGGGGTGTTCACTACAGCGACACACAGACTTGGCCCCTTGGCTTTACCTGCAGAACACCAATGAGGGCTTTCATAAGCACAGATACATGTGCTGAATATAGAATTGGGCTTGTGGGGGGGGGGGTTCTAGGTTTTGCAGGGGTGTCATAAAACGTGTCCGTGAAGCACTTTGAGAGCAACTGTGATGAAGGGCTATACAATAAAACCGTGAACTGTGAACAGTGAGCAGAGAGTGGACAAATACAGCCACCATGGACCGCGACATTACAGTCACGGTCTGGGGTGCTGCATGGGTGCTGCTCTCCCTGGTCCCCAACAGAACCTTCCTCTCCAACCATGTACTTTGTGCCGTGGCCTCAGCAGCTAAAACCACTGATCATTTAGTCCAACCTCGAACCCACATTCTTTATCGCTCCAATCTGCAATAATTCCCCTTGATCATAAAATTGTTAAAGTTATCCCCATTTTCAAAACAGGTGATACTGATGATTTCTGAAATCGTAGACCTATATCCATCCTGCCTTGCATGGCTAAATTATTAGAGAAATTATTTTATGCAAGAATATCCAAACACTTCATTGAAAATAAGATCCTATATGCTCACCAGTTTGGATTCCGTAAAAAACATTCAACAGTGCATGCATTACTCCAGCTAACTAATATAATTGCAACCGCCATGGACAAAGGAAAGTTTGTCATTGGAATCTTTCTAGACCTAGGCAAAGCATTCGATACTGTTAACCACAGTATTCTGATTTCCAAATCAAATAGATATGGAGTGGGGGATATTGCCCTGAACTGATTTAAAAATGACTAACGGAACAAGATGTGTACTTGGCCCTCCATTCTTTTAGATTTCTATAAACGGTTTAGTCATGACTGGTCAACACCTTTTTCCTGTATTATTTGCTGATGATACCAATCTTATAGCAACTCATAATGACTTTAATTATTCGATTGACTGGGTGTATGATGAGTTCTCCTCTATTGCCAAATGGTTTCAAATGAATAAATTAACACTTGTAACACACTTAGAAATGCAACTGATCTTTTGCAACAAAAATAAGCTTTAACGAAAGAACAAGCAAAAGTATTCATTAATGGATGAGAAATTATGCAAATAAAAGCTACTACATTTTTGGGAATATTAGTTGACGAAAGACTTCACCGGTCAAATCACATAGACCTGGTTTGCAAAAGGACCACGAAGATGATGGGCATATTAAGCAAAGTGTGTCCTCTAATTGATCCTTGTACTATAGCTTTTTGTTTCCTTATTTGAACTACTGTAAACTGGTCTGGGCAGCTTCATAACGCAACCATCTCAAGAAAGAAGAAATGATGTATTATTCAGAAGCGGTTCATAAGATTCATCTGACATTCAAACAGATATGCTCCATCAGCACCAATTTTATAATTATTTCTATTTTGCCAATTCACATTGAATATCTATCAGATATGTTTGTTCATTCCATCTAATGAACTTTGATTATTTGTATTTTGTCTCCTTATTTTCTCAGGTTTATTGGTTAGCCTTATAAATCTGATTTGATTATGATTATTGAAAGGGGTGGAACTCTTGTACAAGCCCATTGGGATTCGTTCCCTCCTTGCACCGTTGATGTTAATGTGTGCTAAATAAATAAACTAATCATAACGTACACAACAGGGACGTTATTGAGAAAGGGAGGCACCCTCGACTTAAAGAGTGTCAAGAATTAAAGCATGTGTAAGGTTGTGGAGGACGGCCGGTGCACTTGGACACCACCTGGTGTGTGACGACCCGGCCCAAGGCCTCCTGAGACGCTGCAGGTACGTTGTGTATTGTGACATCACTTCCTGCAGACTCACCCCACTGACTCATAAGTTAATGATCACCTGCCAAAAAAGTTAATAACAATATGCTCACGTAACTACAGATAAATGTGTACAAATGCCATAGTTCTACAAAGCTGAAATGAAAAAACAATGACCACTTCACACTTGTTTTTTTCAGCATTTAATGATGGCATAAGCCATGCCATCATTTACTAACCATCTGGGTGCTGACTCATGGCAATCCCATTTCCATGATGAACATATAAGTTATGTGTAGGCAGACAGCAGGTACACCAGCCAGGGAGAGGAAGTGTCTCTGGGCATAAATCACTGAGCATGCGTCCAGCTAAGGTCGCCCTGAAGTATCAGGTGCTGGGAGGTCATGAGATTCTACTGTCACGCTTGGTAGCACACTTGCACAACAAGGTGCATCATGGGAGTGAGACGCTGAACCCTTTACTGGCAAATGTTCATCTTTAAGAACTGAACAATGTTGTATTACCTTTTAAGTTAGAGATTTATAAAGGTTAGAAGTTGTATGGATGGGTTAAGCTCAGGCTTCAGGTTTGTGTGTCAAAACATGGAAAGGCAGAGCCAAGCAGATTCAAGCAGTTATTCATTTGTGCTTGCTGTGACTTCACACGCAGCTCACTTGATTTTAAGAAAAAATAACATTTACGTTTACATTTAAATAAGAATATATTGTAAGATGGTTGTATTGTGTGTGGGGGTGGTTGTTTCTATTCTGATTAAATTTGACAAATTCCTAAATTTACAAATCCTTCAGTGGAATCTTTCCCTTCATCCATGTTGAATGTTGTTGAAGTGTTTGCGGTGTACCAGTCAGCCGGTTTGTGGATGAAACATATGATGTTGTTCCGTCAGAGACTTGGCGGGGCTTACCCAACACAGGACACACACCCAGACATTTACCAAACACAACCTGATGAGTCAACGGTGTGTCGCATGCCAAATGGAATAACCTCCAGCTCAACACTTACTCCAGCGCTAGCTTCTCCCGACACGTCTATTTATAGCACTAATCCCAACAAATAAAATGTATTCTGAAAGCAGTTTGAGGTAACCGTTTCTACACAGAAAATATATTTTCCCTGTGTGCTGGGAACCACATTGTTTTCGCCAAGACAAACAATGAGTGGATTCTACTTCAAATCAAAACACGTCAACCCTTCTTAGAGTTGACTGTGTGTAGAAATGACTCATGCGACATGGATTCTTTACTTCTGACCAGCAGTGGTCACCTGATGCTACCAATTGGAGGATCTTTTTAAACTGAATTCGCTGTACATCATGGCCAGAGCTAGTTTAGTCAACATTAAGCTCAAACATAGGCTACTAGACAACAACTAAATGAGGATGCACATTGCGTATTTTTACATCCTGTGTGGATGAAGAATGGATGTAAAAAAGGACATGGATAAACTATTCCTCCAAGAAACCTGACTCCAAACCCAAAGTTTATAAAGGGTGCTTTTGAACAAAATGTTGCAAACAGGTAATTTGGAACAACCACAGCGGCCATGAAGCCAGTAAGTAAAGCAGAGTTGCCTCACACAAAGACACTATTTTGGACTGCAGAAGTTAAAATGAATCACACCTCAAAACACACTACTCATTTGCAGAGCGATGCTGGTGAATTCTGCCTGGAATAGGTCTTTCTGTAGAATTTACTTTACTATAAATGTGACACAAATCAAATCTACCCAGTGTATAGGTGATGATCCACAAAAAGCTTTTTGTTCAAATGAATGTGATCACCATTTGAAACATGGATGAATGAATTCTGCATGAAAGCAGAGCAGACTGCAGTTCAAAGGGTCGTCTTCAGAGTTCTGAGGCCGGCCCAGTGTTCTCAGGGGGACTGTCGTGGTAGTAGTAGGGGTCAGACCAAAGGCATCAAAACACAATCAGGGGTGAATCTACGGAGCACTGCAGGGAAGCAGCACAGATCTGCTCCGCCAGACTGCACTCTTCTAACAGGCTCCTCTGCAGCCACTGGCACAGACCAAGATGACCAGCACTCCTCCCTTCCAGTTTGGAAAACTGCCCCACGAAATCCCTGTTGCATTTAATGCTGTGCACATTAAAAAACAGCTCCTCAGTGACTTACTGAAAGGGTAGCAACAATACAATAAATGTTACTAAGAAAATCATAATAAACTTTACATTTCACTCAATTCAACTCAAAAGATGTATAGCACAGATGGCCTACACCTACCAGTTAAAAGCACAAGAAAACACTAACATTACCTTGAAAGTTGATTTATATTTATTTTACCACAGCTGTTTCCCTTGAGGCCACAAACGCACCAACCCTGCCCCAGAACACAGCAAAGGCACCAGAGGCTCGACATGCCAAAACGAGTACCAAAGACACGCCTCTATGAGTTGAAGAGGAACTCTAACTCCAATTTCCAGGACAACGTCCAAGAAATATGCTTGTCTAAAAGTTAACATGTTGGATAAAAATCCATTCCATATGCCACTGATTCATTAGGTAAACCAGTGCCACTGATTCATTAGGTAAACCAGTGCCACTGATTCATTAGGTAAACCAGTGCCACTGATTCATTAGGTGAACCAGTGCCACTGATTCATTAGGTGAACCAGTGCCACTGATTCACTAGGTAAACCAGTGCTCAAACTGAATGTTGCCTTTCTACTCACGCCGCATTCGTTTCAATAGTCCAGACTGGATAGTTTACCTGCTAATCTAACTGGCACTGGCTAGTCGTTGGTTTCATTGTGGGCCCTGTGTGTGTGTGAAGGGTGGAACAGGACCCAAGACACATGGTGCAGTTCCCCAAACCATGTTGACAATAGCATCTATATGGCTTTGTTTCAGGAGATTGATTTTTACACAGTAACAGTTGGTAATATGACATGAGCTGATCAAGTTGCAAAGACATAAAGTACCAAACCCAGCTGCCCAGATACGGAATACGAAATGAAAATATTTGCATTATATTATTTAAATAATATAATATATTAAATAAGATGAGAAAACTAACAGCTAAATAACGCTACACATCAAGATTATTTCCATAACAAAGCACATAACAAAAATCAATGTATCATGCTTTCTCTGCCTTGCTGATGAAAGGTGAAATCGACACTTAAGGCAGATTTGACTTGTTTGTTAAATATATGAGAAAATATGCGTACTGAGTACTTAAAGAGGACTGTGGCTTTCTAAGCTACGCAAATATGTCATGATGAACGTGACAATTAATGTTTGCCAATATGTTAACTTAATTGCTTCCTTACAAACTGGTTTCCTGACACAGACTTCCTATTTGATGTTGCTCTACAAGGGCTATCATCTAGTGGTCAGATAAGGAAAAGTGGGATAAGGGACACTTCACCTGAATCCAAAAAAATAATAAAGAAAGAAAAAGAAAAAATAAAAGAGTGCTGCGAATCCCACTCAGAAGCTGAATAAAACAAGATACTAGAAACCATAGGGAGCCAACAGTGGGAGAGGATAAAAACACATTTAAATGAAATCCAGAACAGAATGTCCTCCAAATTACATTAACTGTTAATCCAAAGGGTGCTAAAATAAACTGAGTCATTGTCATGCACTCTCAAGAGAATAACTGGATCCACAGCGGAGGGATTCTGTTCCCGCTCCACAGAAACAGACCAAATACAGGAGGAATACAAGTTAAAGGGAATTTCTACATTTGAAGGAAAAAAGGCACACACAGTTTTGAGTCCATCAGTCACCAACCAATGCAGACAGCCTGCTACAGCTTGACTTCACCGTTTGCTTTGACAGCCAGTCAGGAGAGTCAGAGGAGTTCTGCAGAAACTCCAAGTGTGTGGAACACCAGACACAGGAACCGCAGTGTGAACAGTCAACAACCAGATTGTTTTAAATTGACACACCTTACTCTGTAGAATAAGACTACGCACATGCTGCAAAACCTCTGGAGTCAATCTGAAAACAGATAGCCATAGATTCCATGAGGGGCTCTGGGTGCCCTCGTCACATGAAGGTGACTGACGGAACGACACCATCATTGCAGTGATCTGCATGCGTTTGATAGTCGAGGTAGAGAAATGCAGCGAGTTGTACGAACCCAGACATTGTTTATTCAAGGACAATTTAAAGTAAGATAACATTTGAGGGCAATCGGTGTCATTGGGATAAAAAAATTAATATATCACATATAGCCGAGCACTATGTAGCTTATTCTACATTGTCATATATGCCCCTCTTGCCCCTGTGGCATGTCGGTGGATCAGGTCGTACAATACACAAGGCGTTGATTGTTTTTATAGAATTCACATTACATACACAAATATTTACAACCACTTTGAACTTCTAGCCGTCCAGGTTTGGGTATTTAGGGAAATAGTGGAAAGTCAGCTTTAAAAAGAACGTGAGCTAAAAGGAATACTTCTACTTCAGCAAACACAAGTGAATTCCAAAACCGGTTCTACAAGAGTAAACGGGCCAATTCATTCTATGAAATAGTAAACCTTGAGCAATTAGAAATTATTATAATTAAATTTAGGTTAAGAACAACTCACCTCTAATGTATGTGCAGAAGTATACAGATCTGTAACGGAAGAAAAACACACAAGCGTTAATGCAGCAAATAAGGAACTTTGTAATGTATCTAAAAGAGACAAAACTTTAGTAGTATAGTTAAACTTAGATTTAGACAGTATTCATAACCTCTAACCCAACAACACAATGGTTGTGTGTAGATCAATAAAGAAAATAGTTATTTTGTATGCTATTGTGAGATTGAACCTGGAAAGTTGTTTGATGGTCTATGCTATGCATGTTAGGACCAAGTCTTTACATGTTAAGACCAACTCTATACATGCAATCAGCTTTTCACTGCATTTAAACCTTCAAGGAGACCATCGCAAGTAACATTAATAAAAAATACAACAAATATTTTGTACCGCAGTAAAAATGAAGGACACTAAACTTAAGCAGATAGCTTGCAGATTGCTTCTCCAAATCAAATAGTTGTCAGTTTGTCCATGCATTGTTATCATGCATTATAAAAAATATGTAATGGTGCAAATACTCGTCAATCAGGATGTATAGTATAAACATGCACATTTTGTGTGAAATTAAATAATCTAGTAATTGGAGACATCGAGTCAAACTAATTAATCCCATCGGATAATCATGCAGGAGTGTCCAGTCAACACGCCTTGGAAGGCGGGAGGAAGCAAATCATATTCTCCTTTTGAAATCATCAGAGTAGGGAGTATCGCTTCGCATCGCTAAAACCCTCAAGTAGTCCCAGAATAACACTCGACAGATCAGATCACAAATAGAAACAAATAGACTAAGGCCTCCTCCCCACATGCGGTGACTTTATCCGGGGCAGATCCATCCTTCACAATAATGAGGAGGCGAACGTTGCTCATCTATCCAAAACATCTAGTTGGACAAGCCCACTAGTGATGTCAAAAGACGCAGATTTTCCAAAGCTAATCACACTCACACCTGGTGGTATAATACGTCACCAACGAGTGAAGAGCCTTTATAAACACATGGGTTGGTTTGGTTTAATCTCCAGAGTGTAAAGGGACAGAGTAGCCACAGACTCAGCTCACCTACACAGTACTTGCTTACTCTAGAATTACTCTATTACTCTAGAAAACAAATTGTAGCGTTTGGAAGAATTTTACCATGGTGTATATAAACGCTCGGAGCTCATGTGGGCATCGTTGGAAATCACTTTGCTAAACAGTTTGTGATTCCTAACCCGTTTGGACCCTTTTTTCCATTGACAGGGGAAAGATTGATTAATTCCCGAAATGGCAAGTAGAAAATGATAGGTTGACATACCAAAATCTAACTTCAGAGTTGTTAGATACGACAGCATATGTGTGGCTCTTAAGACCAGCCCAGAGACGTCCAGCTCAGAGGGGGCGGTCAGCAGGTCAAGGTGAACCCACGTTTGTTCTATTGTTTACTTGAGCCAACGGTCTGCCACTCAGAAGCGAACCTTCAGTCACAGGCACTTCTGTAGATGATTCAAATGCCTTTGTAGAATATACTCAACCACATTAAAGGCTTATATTTTATACGATCTATTGCAAAAACAAGTACTGGTCTAGGGTACTTAATCGTGGCCGGTGCAGCTGTAGCCCAGTGGCGGTGTAACCCAGAGATGGGCCTGTGTGTTATTGTATGTGTGTTATTGTTTGTGTGTTACTGCATGTGTGTGATTGTGGCGGGCCTGTGTGTTGAGACCCATCTCAGCTTGTGTAAACAGATAGGCCACATGGATCAGCGGCTCAGAGCATAGCCCGTTCAGGACGCCTCATCCGGGCCTGGGGCCTGATCCAGACTGACACCAACGGAGGACCCAACCCCGTGTCCGAGTGCCTTACCTAAACCATCCAGCCATGTAGTAGGCCTGGTTATTATTCCTGCATCAGACAAAGGCACGTTTGTTTACCTGTGGTGTCTTGGTGCTGCAGTATCACAGTCCCGTCTCTCTGGATCCGTACGTCCCCGGGTCCGTCGATCCGTCTCTCCCCGTCTCCCCCTGAGGACGCCTCGGCAGACTTTCTCCCTCGCCGTGTGAGAGCCAGGGTCCTGCAGCACTGGTAGCAGACGGCCCATGCCTGCTCCTCGTTGATGGGCTGGCTGTACAACCGGAGGATCTCCTCCAGGGACAGCTCCGCAGCTCCGTCGCCGCGGTCCATGTCGACGTCTCCAGCCTTCACACTGAGATCCCGGAGAAGGGTTGGCGAGATCATGCTGTCGTCGGTCCCCGGCCAGTGGGCCATTTTCACGTACTCACCACCGCCAAAACCAGTAAAATCTAATGGAAACCCCCACTATAAAAAAACCTGTATGAAGCTGAGTAGAAAGCACAGAGGAGCGCTTCTAGACTCCAGCTGGGTGACGTTTACTGATTACCGTCAGCGAGGAGCGACCAGCGGCTGATTATCAGAGACTGTGTTGCCAGTTTGGGCCATATTTTCAGCAATCTGGCCCAATCTGGCAACACTGATCAGAGACGACCTGGCGATTCAGGGCGGTCCTAAAGCCCGTCCAGTCCCAACACCTTTTAAACTCATTGGTTTATTTCACACGGTTGACTGGTCACTGTTGCCAGATTGGGTCGGATTTCCCGGCCAGTCTGGCAACCCTCGCTGCAGCCAGGCTCTCAGCTTTTGTCGGAATAAAAAACAAGTAGTCAGCAAAATAAAGGATATGTTGGCGTTTTTGCAATTGTAAATAGTTAATCGCGTTTGTAGCCTACACTCAGATGTGAACTCATTATTGCATGCGGGTCTCTTCATTCATAAATA
>JAOPUD010000107.1:16858834-16874368 GCA_027122715.1 Trisopterus minutus
ACACACACACACACACACACACACACACACACACACACACACACACACACAAACACACACACACACACACACACACAAATGTTCAAGCAGAAGGATATTGTGTGGCTAGGATGTGTGGCTCCCAGCTGAAGGTTACTTGGGTAGATATTGGAGGATTCTTGTTTAAACCTAAACCCTGGAAAAGCCAGCCTAAAGCTAATCCTGCATAAATAACTAAATAGTTGTGATGTCATGAGAGCCCACCAGACCAATCGTTGTACTTTGAAAACATGGCACAGCATAAACCGTTACTGTAACTAATGAATAGAACAAGCATGAGCAAGAGTATGAGATTGTCATACGGTATTAATGGGGACATCACCTAGTTAGAAGTAAAAAGTTTTGCCTTGAATTTAAAGGAAAGATGGGAACACATGACAGCATATGGACATCTTATAGAACATATAGAGATAACTGTTCAACGATTGTGGAGAATATCTGCCAATACTGTCTGAGGTGCTGAATATAGGGAATCTTTGGTTTTTTACTTATTGGAGTAATTATTACTTTCTAATTTTGCTATTGTATAGAATGCCGGTCATTATCTGGAAAATAAGCCCGGACAGGGCGACCCGGACACCGATGCAAAGCGGTGTCCGGAAGTGTATTGCTTCGCCCTGATGGGGCTTATATTCGTAATAATAATAATGACCGGCGACGTTCTTTACATTATTCTGCTTATTACATGACTACTAGCCAAAACGAAATAATAACTTCACACGGTGTGTCTTTTTCCAATTAATTTGTTACCAGCCATCGTAGTGTGGATCAGCAGAGAAACAGTCCGTCAAAGACGTTGACGTCGCTTAGCAACCGAATACGCTGGGGATAAGTTACCAGACTACTTGCGGAGTGATAAGAGAGACGTGGATCAGAGCCACTTTCCTTGACAGCGGTCATTATATGCTTAGCAACGGTCATTATCGAAAAACAATTGACCGCCGTAATAAAAGTTTACCTCTCCACAAAGGTGTCAAGTTTCGCCAGCTCATCCGACAGACCAACCAAGACATCTAGTGTTCCAACCTGGGAAGAAAAAACCAGGACGAAACCATAAATTTATTGAGACAGATATAGTGCATGAAACAAAGCATTGGACCATTGCAAAATACTTTGGACCAGTGTGCTTGCGAGTGTAGGTGTGTGTGTACGTGTGGTGACCTTGAGATCTGGGATGTTGAACTTGTTGTTGGTGGACAGGTTGGTGGTGTGTGTGGTGGCCATCATCATCTTGTCCCAGCTCTGCTGACACGTCTTCTCGCCCGGAGCTGAGATCAACCAGAATTCAGTCATGGCTGCTGGCAGACAGCTGGCAGACAGGTGGCAGACAGCTGGCAGACAGGTGGCAGACAGCTGGCAGACAGGTGGCAGACAGCTGGCAGACAGCTGGCAGACAGGTGGCAGACAGGTGGCAGACAGCTGGCAGACAGCTGGCAGACTTTCTGCCTCCTGGAGAGAGTGGGACAGCGTTGGGATTTGAAATAACTGACATGATATACATATATTAGGCTGCAATAATTACTCAATCTTTATCCAGAATTGTTTTGACCCGATGAATAATCATTATGAAGACAATATATTACTATACTATGATATATATATATATATATAATCCCTCAACTTTCTTTTTTATATAATAGGCCTATCCGTAACAATGAGTGATTCTTATTACAAAGACCAGGATTTTTTGTTGTTAGCCGACTGCGACTCAATAACCATTATCAAAAAATATGGATTATCATTGTGGTAGAAAGATTTGCCGTCAATGTAGCTGCAATTGGCTAACATGCTACATTTGTCAAAGCTAGAGCCAAAAAAAGTAACATTGTATGAGTGTCACCAGGAAACCTATTCCTCTTCCCAAGTGTATAGAATATTATATTTTACAAATAGTGTCATCTATATACACATATACGAATAGTTAAGAGGACTAGAATTTATTTCGTTAAATATATGTATTTATTTGATATTTGTTATTCGATAGAGGCGGATACACATTGATGTCATGATCATGTGTCTGTACTACAGAAGATGTACAGATCACATTTAATGTCACTCTGTTTTATTGATGCATATCATATTAACTGGCTTTGCTTGTCAGTCCAACGTGACCACACTATTTATCATTTCACAAAATATAAATGTGAAAAGTGGGAAGCAGCTTAGTGCCATTAGCCTTCTAGCAGAAGAGAGCTAGTGTGTCACGACATAGAGATTATAACATGTTACACTCACCAATTAACCTGATGTATCCCGTATCGGTCTGTGCACAATGTTCACTATCCAGGTGTCAGATTATCCGATGCATATCTCAATAAAAGCTATGCAATTCAGAGGTCCTTCAATCATTGACTGTACAAAAAAACCAACATCCCACACCGTCAGCTGATCACATGAGAAACTGTGCGTCTGCGCAGAAGCTGGTGCGCACTAGTGTTTGTTGCGATGCGTTGGAGGACTTGCCAGGCAGCCCGTCTGTCTACAGCCTGAATGTCGCTCTCGTGTGGCATGAGTCTGTATTTGCGAGAAGTTCTAATATACACATTATTTAGTTCATATCATATATTGTCCTAAATTCAAAGAAACGAATAGCATTTTGGGGTCGTTATATCACCTGGAAATTATTAAAAAATAAATACCTTTGATAATCTGATTCCACTATGTAAATTCAATTTTCGACTATTTACCAAACATAAATGGTCAAGAAGACGGGAAAAAAACATCTGTCTTGGTTTACCTAATGTTTTCCTGCAGTCAGATCTTTCAAAGTTTGCAAATCATAAATCATTGCTCATGCCACAGTCTATATTCAATACAGTTCATCGTTTATATCATTTTATAGCCCCCAACAATAGTATCAAATCCTTTAAAGGTGCCAAAGAAACAGAAGCTATATAATGTTTGCTATTTTTCTCAGTAGTTTTTAGTTGATCTCCGTGCTCATGTGGATGTTTAGTCTACAAACAAGAATGCAATGTATCCCTGGCCCTGGTTAAGAGTGTTTACATTGGTTTAAAGTCCAGTGCAGCCTACTTGAACTTTGAAAATGTAACCTTGAGGTATTTTATTGTTTTATATTTAACTTAACTTCGTATATAATTAGGAAACATTCCTTCTTTATGGCATCCAGTGAAACCACAGCCCAGGGAATTATATTAAATATGATGCTAAGCCTTTTGACATAGTAGCCTATATAGTATACGTGGTATCTGACTAATTCATTTGATTCATGCCCTGTGGAATGACAGACGTTATGAAAAAGGCAAACAAGGAAACGGATAGGTCTACTAATCTAACTCATCATAGCAAATCTGTTTATTAGTCAGTATACGTTTGACAGACATGAAAAAGGTAGAAAAGGAAACGTTTACAAAATAACTTACTATAGGTTAGTTACAGTTAGTTAATAAACGTTTCCTTCTTTGCCTTTTTCATAATGTCGTTGCACTGGGCATGGATCAAATAGGCCTAAGTTAGTTAGAAGTAAATTAGTTATAAGTTAGTTAGTCAGTAAGTTTTCACAAGTCTACAGCATTATCTGTATTAGCCTACTTCCAATAGCGAGTTTTAAACTTAAACAATGTTCTTGGTGAGAGATTTTATTGACGGTCGATAATGCGAAGTTCATAGTTACGTCACCTAAAATAAATCTAATCATAGTCCATGTGTCAATCGGAAATGCATATTTGGTGTTTGCTCAGAGACTATGAACGCAATTGGCTGGACTTGGAGAGGATGTCCCTCCTCCGACTCGGTGAACACGCCCACTTTCGCGAGCTTCATTGGCTGGACCCGGCGAGGATGTCCCGCCTCCGACCCGGTGAACATACCCACTTCCCCCTAGCTTCTTCACGTAGTCACCGCCCACTAGCCTGAGAGAGCACACCGCCCGACGACCGCTCGCCCCCCGTCGAACCATATGGCAAAATTAGGCCTTTTTCTTTCTTTTATTGTGGCCCCCACTACCGTTTAAAAATTCCGCCGAAAAAGAGAAGACGATTTTCCAAATCATTGTGGCCGTTATCTCACGTAAGTACACCTTATCTCGATGGACGGTGGCGTGTGGCGCTGTGGTGAAACATGGCGGGTTATCCTCCGCCGCTGACAGGCCGATACATTGTAGCCACGATACATTGTGGATACAATGTATCCCCGATAAATTGTAGCCACAATACATTGTGGATACATTGTGGATACATTGTGGATACATTGTGGATACATTGTGGCCACGATACATTGTGGCCACGAAACATTGTGGCTGGCCTTATTTGGGCACGGAGGGACGTCGTTGTTTTGAACCACTTTTCATTCCACTCGATAGCCGAATCAATATGATTGGTTACATGGTGTGATCGGTTATTAAATAGTATTAAGATAATAACTTGAGCTAGAGGAGTTCTCAGTCTAGATTGGACCCTGTCATCTTCAACCTGTCATCTTCCACCAACACCACCACTGGTTTCATATCGCCACCCAATGATTTATTTGTAACTGTTTATTCATGACATTTGTAAAGGTCTTAAAATCTTTCAACATCAATATAAGTTATTAGTTGTTATGGTTCACTAAGGACTTCGAAAGTTATGCTTGGACCAAAACCTATTCACATAACGTCACTTATCGATCACACTCCCATACAAATATGGAGCAAATTGACAGTAGACCTAAATGTAATCTCGGGTCAGTTCCACAAACCCACACGGACATGGGGATATAGAAGCAGAAGACCGAAACTGAACGAAACTGTATGGTGTGCTTGTAATGCCATGAATAAGAATCGTTATCAAAGTGTTCCATGACGTTTCTCGTTTGATATGCCGTCGATACTAACGTGTCTGTCGGGTGTGCAGGGCTCCCCTGTCTCTGCACAGGTGTATCACCGCTACCCAGAAGGGCTGGGGGCGGCTCTCTACCGGGAGCACTTTGACTTCAACGCTGAGCCGCCTTGGGACCCCAGCTGATAGTGGGACAAGTCCTCTCCTGACTTGTCCATGTAAGTCTATTTTCTAATGCTAGCTACACCCCTTTTCAAATTGTCAAGTTATATAAAAGGTCCATCTCCCAGAAGCAGTGTTGCCAGATTGGGCGGGAAATCAGGCAATCAGGCAATCTGGCAGCAAGACTCATCTGTCAGCCTGTTATTGTTTGTTCTCAGAAAACGTGTAGCTTTTCTGAACAGCTGATTGAGAAGTCATTAAGACCTCTTAATCAGGTCTTGATAAGACTTAATACTTAGGTTAATTGTCCAATTCATTTGGTTGATTACAATGACATACTAAGCTGATTTGAAGACTTGTTTTCATTTTTAAGTGACCGTTCTCCCCTCCCCTCTGTCTCTCTGCAGTTTATTGCATACCGGCAGGACCCCATTGGCTCAGTGGTGACCTTCTCTACTCGCCTCACTCTTCTTTATGATTGTCAGCTAAGCGGAAAACGGTTAAGATGAAAGGACGTAGTGAGGGGCCGTGCTATGTCATCCAGGTCCTGGAGGACGGCGTGACCGTCGATGACGTCATCGACGGTCACATCTCCCAACACGCTCTGGTCAGTATGGCGTTCCCAGGAGAAAACCTAAAGAAACTTGTCGGTTTTGTCTTAACTGGTAAAGGTTGACTTAAAGGTTGTATTTAAAATAGCACTGCTTATACTATCAAGTCAGGCGATGTAACTACAGACACACACACACACACCAATCCTCTTGAGCAATTATCTTCCTCCATTGAATCTAATGGGATTTCACACAAGGACCATAATCCTAAACCGACATACTACTTTACGAACGGTCTCTGTAAACCAGCTGGTTGTGCTCCAGCCAGAGGTGGCTTGCGGTCGTCTCTGTTCTCTAATATTCCTTGACCGTGTCCCCAGGTGGAGAGGAGTGCCTTCGTGGTGGGCGACCTGGGGGCTCTGATGCGGCAGCATGAGCGCTGGCAGGTCCTGGCTCCGAACCTCCAACCCTACTACCCTGTCAGGTGCAACAGCAGCCCGGGCGTCATGGAGGTGCTGGCCTCCCTGGGCCTTGGCTTCGTCTGCACCAACAAGGTGGGTCTCTCATCCACTGCTGGTGGTTCCACCGGTGCTATGTGACCTAATCCAGGGGATAAGAATATTAAATATTACAACATCACCACCAGTCTCATGGGGGGTTGGAAGGCGTTTTGTTTGTGGTTAACGCTATGTGAGACATCACTCACGTTGGTTACCGGTGATCTCATACCACTTGGCAAGCTGTCAAACTGACAGAGGTGGGCCCGCAAGGCCCATCTCTGTCAGACTGTAGTTTTCTTAGAAAACTTGTAGCTTTGACCTCTTAATTGGGTCTTAATAAGGCCTCAACTTAATGTTCAGGTCTTAATAAGACCTAAATACTGCACAGTACTTTGGTTAGCATAGTGCCGGAAGGCTCTCAGATTGGGTCCTCATCACTGTCCTCTGTCAGGCTGAGCTCAGCCTGGTCCTGGAGCTGGGTGTACCCCCAGAGCACGTCATCCTCTCTGGGGTCTGCAAGCAGCTGGCCCACATCAAGTATGCCGCAAAGAACAACGTGTGCCACCTTGTCTGTGACAACCAGGCGGAGCTCTGCAAGATCGCCCGGGCACACAGCAACGCAAAGTAGGTGGAAATTAATAGTTTCATGATACCGCAGCTGCTAGTTCTTATCTTTAATATGTATGGTTTCAACTGGTTGGGCTTATTAAGTTTCAATGCTACTTGTTCACAATGAGATCCTAACCAATGATAACAGTCCGAGGTTTCTTCAAGGTTCTGTTATGCTGACATCGGATTATATTTGACTTTGGCATAAACAGTCAATGCTCTTGGAAGGACATGCTTTCGTAATGGCAGTAGTTATGGAACTCCTTGTGTTCCAACACTTTCACTGATTGAACCAGTTACTGAGTTCTCTATACGGAGGTTAATGTTTTAATGGCTGTGTCACCCTGAATGTGTTTCTGTCCTTTCCCAGGGTGTTGCTGCAGCTCACCACCGAGGCCCACGCGGCCGAGACCAGCGTGGCGTTCGGCTGCTCCCTGAAGAGCTGCCGGTACCTCCTGGAGTTAGCCCAGGAGCTGGGGGTGGATGTTGTTGGGGTGACCTTTCACATTCCCCCTTCCTGCCTGGACCTGCAGCAGGCCTACCACCATGCCCTCTCGGATGCCCGCTGTGTCTTCGACATGGGGGTGAGTGTGAATATCTGGTTCTGTTGATGGGGTGTCCAGGCATTCATGAAATTCTCTTTTAAGCTAAGGGTTGAAGGTGCGCTTTAAATGTTACTGTTAGACATCAAACCTTAGGAAAAACATTTTGTTGAAATTAAAGTTTTTATTTTGTGATGTGTGTTCAGGCCGAGCTCGGCTTCAGCATGAATATCTTGGACATCGGTGGTGGAATCACAGGTTCAGACTTTCAACTCCAGCAGGTAAACATTAGCCCTCAGATTCATACTGTGCAAAAATGTCTGCCCATCCCCTCTCCTTTTTAAATGACTGGACCAAACATTGACTGATGTTTGACCGATGTAAATCAGTACAGTGAAGTTAAATAGACTGCATTCATAAAGCGCTTTTCTAACCAGTGGCCACTCAAAGCACTTTACAATGTAGCCTAACATTCATTCATTCATCCACACACTGACAACGGTGTCATCACGCAAGGCGACCGCCAGCCCTTCAGGAGCAGTCAGGGTGAGGCTTCGTGCTCAGGGACTCCTCGAACCTCAGCTAGGAGTCGCTGGGGATCAAACTAGCAACCTTCTGGTTACCGGCCAATCCGCGCTACGTCCTGAGCCACATGCCGCCCATGTGCAAGATGCCGGTCAAGTCACTTTGCCAAGGAATGTTGTGAAGGCTCTGCTTCCTCTAAGTCTCTTTGTGTTTTGGTCTGCAGGTTGAGCGTGCTGTCAGTCCACTGCTGGATGCATATTTCCCCTCATTGTCTGGGGTGCAGGTGTTGGCCCAGCCAGGCACCTTCTACGTGGCTTCTGTGTTCAGTTTGGCCGTCAACGTGATTGGCAAGAAGGCCCTGAACCAACAGTGGGGCAGTCTGGTCCAGGGTAAGTCCTTATGATGTATTTTTTCACTGCTTCCTTCTTTTATGTTTCCTGTAGAATTATTTTGCGAAATGTTCAGAAAATTACCTCGTGGAACTGGTGGTTAATTCTTCTTCATTTGGACTTGAAGTCCGTAGCTAATCTGCCGAAAAGCCGCCAACCTTCAACATTTGCCAACTTCTTCATAACAGTCCAACAGAAGGTCCGCTGTGTTGTGCCCACAGGGGAGCGGAGTGCCACAGACACAGAGTTCCAGTACTACATTAACGAGGGCGTCTATGGCTCGTTCCGCCGCAAGCTGCTAGGAAATACTATCCCTGCCCCGTCTGTACACAAGGTCAGTGGGCCACAGGTGACCTCCGATAGTCCCAACAGAGTGGAAGGAGCAGCTTTGTAGCCAAAGCATTGATATGGAGCTGGAATTCAGCTGAGTGGTTGGGGCGGATTGTGTGGACCAGCCGATCTATGCTGAAGGTTTACCACTAAATTGTCATCAAGACCTTTCGTGGCAAACAAAAAAATAGATAACTACACATGCACTGGCTGTGTGGCAGCGCCCCCTCTGTAAACAGTTGTTACTGCACCAATGCCATGGCCAGCAGGAGACTGGAAAGAAAAAGTCAGCAACGATGCTCATGTGCCCGATGTTTTTAATGAAGAAAACCCAAATGAACGCTTTCAATTATAAATGTGTCCTTTTCAAGGGTAAGATCTCAGGTACTTGGGATTTTATTAGCGATGGTAAACGGATGGATGCTTACCCCGCATTGTGTGGCCCTGTGCAGCACGCCCTCTGCACTGAGGAGCCGGTGTATCCCAGCAGCCTGTGGGGGCCGTCCCTGGACCAACTGGACGAGGTGGTGGAGCACTGTCTGCTGCCTGAGCTCAGTCTCGGGGACTGGCTGCTCTTCCCAAACATGGGAGCCAACGGCCTTGAGGAGCTCACCTGCCTGGCCAGTGAGCCCCAGATGCCGGTCTACTATGCTGTATACACCGCAGACTGGTAGGCCTGCAATAAGCCGTCGGTTTGTCACGTTTCATCCTGAACACATTCTTTAGCCGCTCAGGGTGTCGAGAGCATCGGAAAGAGTCCAGTTATTATTCCTTTGTCCTGTAGTAAACATTCAGTCGATAAAATCAACCGAGATTTGGGTTAAGGGGCTCATAGAGTTGGAGAAAGGCAAATAGAAGTTTAATGTTTGTTCATGATCGGTAGATGTTGGCAAAAAATAGCTTGATCAGAGAACCCAAAGGAGCTGATGAAAAAATATAGTATTTTGGAAGAGAATCTGGTGCTTGCCACCTATCCAGATTATAGATAAAAGATACGGAAGGTTCCCATTCCTTACCTGTATGCCATGTTGTTTACCTGTATGTCATGTTGTTTACCTGTATGCCATGTTTTTTACCGTAGGTACGGCATGCAGGAGGCTGGTGTGGCTCTAGACGGCACAATGAAGAACTTCTCCCTGATCAACCACAGTGCGGTGTTCCCTCCGTCCAAGTCCCTCTGAATCATTGCCCCTTCGTGCTGTCCCACAGGGTCTGACAGCAAGGGGAAGCTCAATTTGGTCAACATTCCATCCGTCTTGGAAAATAGATAATTTTTGTTTTACCAGCAAATCAAGGCTTTTTTTATTTAATATTTTTAAATATTGAAAACAGGAAATGTGTGGTAAATTCCTACCTCAGTACTCCTGGTTTCTCCTTGGACAATTACGTCCTTATTTCAACCCCCCCACACTCCCCTCCCTTACATGTCTCTCAACAGTTCAACAATCTGCCAGAAAATACCATTATGCAACAAAATGGACGACTCTGTGGTGATGGAACCCCTGCCATTTTGGGAGGGGTTTATTTCCGTAATTTAAAAACGTTTACATAAATGTACTATTGATTTTTAAATCTTTCCGTATAACCTGTCGTGTAAATCACTTTGTTCAACACATAGATTTTGTAACATGATTTTTGAAAAATATCAAAAAAGATATATAATTCTGAATTCTATGTGTAGGACCCCAACTAGCATAGTTTTAAAGGCATAACATTGTGATACTTTAATCTAAATTGTGATTCACTTTTATTTAATTTATTGCTCTAAAAAACACTGTTGGGGCTCATGGAAGTGACTATGTATCTGTTAATATGCTGTGACCCATCAAAACAGTATTTGCCCGTTTATATATTTATGTATTTCTAATGCTTCATAGTTGGTGTGCAATTTCTATTGTTGGGGAGTGCGGAGAGTTGTTCAACTGTGATCTTACCTTGAATACAGTGAGCCACACTAGAGAGTATATAGAGTATACTACCCAGAGCCCTTTGTCTGAAGTACTTTAAAGGTTAACTTTTAAGCCATTCAAATCATCAAATGTGCCACTGCATTTGAAATAACACCATGTTGTCCATATTGCACTAAAGACATTTACATGTTCAAACAAAAGAACAAAAATACGAACCTTGAACTTATGATGTTAAAGTTTCTGTCCAGTGATGGATTTTTACAGACCAGAAGCGCAATACCATTAATGTAGTCCTCTATAATACACACCAGGCATATCTTAATTATTACAGCAATTATTACTTCTCTGAAGCAAGTTATTTGAGAGATGTGACTTGGAGTCTCTTGAAGTTGTTTGTTAAAGTTGACCTGACTGACCTCCAGTTAAAAACTAATGAAATCCTGTCCCAGTGTGTTGCAAACAAGTAATATGTTGATACTTACTTGTCTAAGGCACTAATGGACTATAGCGTGTTTTAATTGTAGGTTGTGCTTAAAGTAATAAAAGTGAATAATTTAATACATCTGACTTGTATTGTTTCTTTGTTCCAGTCGCTACAAGTTCAGTCCCAAGATAATTGTGCAACCATTGTGGCAAACTATTCGTTTACCTCTTTTAAATTGTATATTTCTTTTAATTCTGGTAATTTTGAGGACTGCTAAAATGTGTCTACCAATATTCTCTTTATTAATTTAGCAGATCAATTTAGCAGCAAGATAAAAACGCCCTAAATTTAAACAGCATTTTTTTAAGGAAAAAGTTTTGTCTTCAATTTATAGTAGCAAGAGATGGCATGAAATAGCAAAAATGTCAAGATGAAAAAAATGTGAGTATAAAAATGAGTGGATGATGGGACTTTTTTGTTGTTAAATTGAACATTTCCTACAATGAAAACTTTTAGATGCCATTTTCACATAAATAACGCTACCAAAGCGTCCGAAGAAACCACACCAGACTGTAAAATATAGGAAGAAACATGCGTAATCTCACGATCACGAGACTTTCTTTAGCTCCTCCCATTTAGCTCACTTTTACGACAGCTCATTGGCTATCCTTGAGCTATCACGTGACATTCTGCAGTCACAACCACACGCCAGCAGGGCGTGTATACATTGAAATAAACCGTTTAATGAGACATTGGCGTTGTGACTTGACCCAAACAACGATTTTCCTATAGAGTTATTTAAAATTACTTTAATTCCTAAATGTAAAATAAGTTCCACATTTTGAGTTTAGACTGAATCCCATTGGTCGAATGGATGCGATATGCAAATCCCTCCTCAAACGTCAGATCCTAAACTAGACCGCCATTTTTTCTTCAACAGGAAGGCGACAAAAGCGGAATCACATTTATTTTCGTTCGCAGGTTGGTAAGCTTACTATTCTATACGTCCGCGCATCTTGCATCGTTGGTGCATTTAGAGAAAGCTATCGGTCACCATTTATGCTGGTCGCCGTGTGTGTTTATTGAGTGGCCGCTGAAAACCAGTGTGGGTACTGGTGACCATCTTCTGGTTTAATGTAACCAGTACCGACCATCCTCTGGTTTAATGTAACCAGTACTGACCATCCTCTGGTTTAATGTAACCAGTACCGTCCATCCTCTGGTTTAATGTAACCAGTACCGACCCATCCTCTGGTTTAATGTAACCAGTACCGACCATCCTCTGGTTTAATGTAACCAGTACCGACCATCCTCTGGTTTAATGTAACCAGTACCGACCATCCTCTGGGGTAAGGGCTGGTTTAAGCATAATTTGGTTGTCAGTAAGTTAGGATTGCGGGTATAAACATTTTGTCATAGCATGATAATGTTACTGGATGTTACTTCAGACATCACAATATATGCACACTCAATACATAAACACTATGCGATAACATTAATAGGTTCGATTCAATAACAACTCGTTATCCCAAACACGTGTGCATGGATGTGCTCTGGATATGTGATGTGCACAAAGTCGGCTGTCGTCATACGAATGGCTGGTCATAATATAGGTAATTTAATTTCACAACTCAAAGACAAAGGACATATGCTTTGTTCACTATCCAGATAGGCTGAAAACGAATATTAACTGCGGATACGGTGCATGCTTTATGTTATGAATAGATTATGTTAGTCATATTGTTGATGATGAGTATACGGCCCGTTGAGCGTACAGGTTTTTTACCAGGCACCCTGGTCTTTACCAGGCATTTGATTTGTGCAAATCTTCTCTTGTAACTTACGCTAAACAGCCATCCTATTTCCATGTACAAGTGGACATCTTTCAACTTCGTGAGAGGTGCACTGCAGGTACAGCCTTGAAACTACTGCATTATTACATGGTCGCCCCAAACATCCTCCGATTAAAAAACATTTTGGATTTGTTTAAGTAAATAAGTAAAACATTATCGAATTAGAATGTGATGGTGAGGTGGTTTGTGTTTTTTTAATTTACATTATTATTAATACTGCAGGAATATTTTTCCAGGAAGCATGACATCATCACTATCTGTTGCTGAACACAGTGTGTCAAAGTAAGACAGTCTTTTTGCTTTAGAACCTTGTCTTAAAGACCTGCAGGTGTATATGAGATGACAGATTCTGGTGGTTCAAGTTCATCAGTATTGTAAGCAAGGTGGCCACTAAAAACTTCAGAGATGGTCCAACTAAGAAGATCTTCCTCTACATCCGAAATGACACACCTCTATCTTTCCCACTCCTCTTCAGACTCCATTGAAGAGTCTCTCTCTGGACTGGGCCTGGACTAGTGGGGTTCACACCGTGGGTTGGATCAGAAGTCCTGGCCTGTATGCCCTGGATTGCAGCCTAGGCCAATGTGGTCGTCCACATCTATCTGATTGACAGGTAGAGTCTGCTGCTGATCTCTATGCTCTAACCATCCTGTATACCACCGGAATGACTTTCATTTGTTATGAGTTCTTCTTGTCCTCAGGGGCTTAGTGTTGGGGTGTAATATGCCTATATAGTATAATAGGCCTATATATTAATGTCTAGCCTGGTTCAATATCGACACAGGCTACCAGGATTAACTGGGCCAATTACAATATCCACAATAGATAAGTTCTGAATTCTGCATTGTAATAGTGGAACAGTAAAGTTGCCTCCCTTAAAACAAATATCGGTTATTTGTGGGGTACTTTAATTTGATCATTTTCTGATTCACTTCCTTATGAGGCCTCTGAAACATGTTTCGCTCTTTGTATTTATGAAATAGGCAAATGAATTGACTTCCACAGAAAAATAATGTATCAACTCCCAGTGGAAAATATTGAGAAGATCCGCAAGTCACGGAGGAAAGTGAAGAACATTCTGAGTGAACTGGGCCTGGAGGACTGCCAGAAGTTACTCAAGGTCGGCTCCCCATGCCTTACATATGCAAGCTAAACAGTTCCTCTAAAAAGTGGCATGCTACTATATGGATGCTTATAATATAAGCATCCATAAAGTAGCATGCCATGATATCTTTAAATTAAAATGTAATAGAAGCAAGTATTATACTGTATTAGGGGCCCACTAACACCTATATATTATCTAGGTGTTAACACCTAGATAATATACTAACACCTATATATTATATAGGTGTTAAAACCTATATAACATACTAGTAGTATGTGGGCCCCTAATACAGTATTTGAAGACGTTCAAGAAATTCATCCTTGGTGCAGAATAAGAGCCACTACGAGCCAGTCCCACGATGAGCTCTCCACAAACGTGCCGTTTTTAGAGGCAGGTCAAGGTGTTTGGTGGGGGTGTGGCCCTGAGCGGCTTGAGGCCACGGTACCATGCGCTTGTGTTTACAGTGTAATATAATATACATTATCTCAGTCAAAAGCTGTTTGCGCCTCCGGGTGATATTATGAATCTCAAACGACTGCGTCAGGTTCTGCGTCGGGTTCTCGCCTCTGGTTCTTCCACTTACTTTACATTGGACTAACCCAATAAATCAACTTTCTTTAGTGTCATGTAAATGCACTGATTGCATATGATATGATCAGCAGAGAACAGCCTAATGGAAGTGATGTTTGACCATTCTTTATTGTATAAACAAACAAACAAAAAATGCTTGATATATTTAAACATTTTATTTATGTGTGTAAAGCCTTGTGAGACCATCCAGATATTCTAAGGCTGAATTAAAAGTACATGTTTTTCTAAATGTGGGTCATTAACAAGGTTGTAAAGTAGTAACTTCGGGCACGTCTGTCAAAATAAATGTTTTTTTCTCCTGACGTGTTTACAATCTTTATTCATTCATTGCGCCGCGGCGGGGAATGCTGTATACTGACGGGCGGGAGCACTGAAAGATGTTTTCAGTAGACAGCTGTCAATTCACTTCGGGTCTGTGATTTATTTAAAAAGCTGGCGCAGAAGATGGAGGAAGCCAGTGTCGTTCCAATGTAGTTACCTCATATAAGGAGTGTGTCATCATCAACATGTGTTCACTACACACTACGCTTAGATTTCACCCAAGGCTGAATTAAAAATACATGTTTTTCTAAATGTTTCTCATCAATGAGGTTGTAAAATAACTACGATCTTTATTCATTCATTGCGCCGTGGCCAAACTCGTAGTGGGGTTTATCTCGCCCATGGGGGAAAAAGGAATTGGGGAAATTTAACTTTGGCTTTGACTCTGAAGTCCAGATTGAAACGAACATGGAGGAGAAAGCAATGTTTCCGTAGACAGCTGTCAGTTCACTTCGGGTCCATATAATTTCTTAGACGCTCAATTGCTCCGACCTCTTGGTCGTATGTGGACTCCTCCGCCGGCAGAGCAGCCGGAGGAGTCTGCATACGTTGTTCCGAGAGGTCAGAACAATGGAGTGTCGGAGAAATTATATGGCACCAAAGTGAAGTGACAGCTGTCTACTGAAAACATCTTTCTCGAATGCGGCCTGATTTTGTTGTTGCTGGTGATGTACAGAGGTCAACCGGTGGCTCTATTACCACTAGTTGAAATGGGTACAGTGCCACCTATTGTACCGGGAAATTACATGCTTCGGCCAATGAATCGATTTACTCACTGCCATGTATAACTAGACAATTGCAGTTGTCCAATTGCGGATCATAGTCAAACTATGGCTTTAATCGGATTAAGCTGTGCATGTAAACGTACTGACTGACTTTGGCCTTTCATACTCCCTGCAGCCATAGCA
>JAOPUD010000112.1:7702-30280 GCA_027122715.1 Trisopterus minutus
GGAGGGGGGGGGGGGCAGGAGTGATCCCCGTGGTCATCAGGTGAAAACGCTGCATCTCACTTAACAGCTGTGAGGATCCCAGAGGATCCAATTTATTATTCTCTGTGTTTAAACCATGCAAAAGTCACAAACAATGCGGCATCATGAGACACATATATAAAGAAATACATAATATATGATCAGTTGACGATGGGTCTGGCCTGACAAATTAAATTTAACTTGATAGCTAAGGACCCCCCTTAAGAGTCTTAATATAATAAGACTTAAGACTTATATATAGTCTTAGTGTAACCCCTCCACACAAACATTAACAGAAAGGTATAGACCCACCCACCTTCAGTCTTGATCTTCAGTGCAGTCCGGACCAATGCAAACAGTGTCGCATTGAAGGTGACCGTTCCATCGCTGTTCAGAGGCATGTTCATGGAGACCAGTCTCTGGAGATACAGTTTGAGTCCAGTTAATAACGGTTCAAATGTCTTTTGCACAACATTAGATTTTCTAGGACTTCACCTTGCAGGCAATACGATGTGGACAGAATTTGCCAAAGCCCAGAGGAGGAGGGATCCTCCGCAGCAAAGTGACCACATCCAGGTGCTTTATCCTTCCCCTGCAGACACAACCATCCACAGGTCAGAGTGGGTCAAGCCTCATAAACACACTGGGCTGTGGAGTGTCAGTGGAGTGTTGAGCAGTCAGTGAGTTCACCAAACCCTATGTTTAACAGATTAATAAGTAACACAAACTGAAGGTTGGTATATTTAACAACTGGACATGATCAGTAAGAAACACATTTGAGTTGACCTCGTCAGTCCACATGTGACGTGTGGCTGCCTTAACCTTACAATGTCATTCTGTTCTTAAGGCTACGTTTACACGTGGCTGGTTATTTCACCCTTTCATTTTTCAAAAATAACATTGGGCACGCCTGTCATTTTTCAGAATAGTTTTTGTTTACACTAACCCGCGTATATATGCCGTCAAGACATTTCCAAACTGAAGGTGGCAGTGTAACGAGAAGCTCAAGTCCTCGTTAGCCAATCAGAATCCCAAATGAAAATGTAAACATAGGTTGCACTTTCGGCGCAGGTGCAAGTTCTGGCGCATACTGTTACGTTGGCTATGTAAAACTCTGTTTATATGCAAACGTACAATCGTTTTCCAAAATATCCACTCTGGCCGGAGTTTTTAGAAAGAATAGTTTTCAGAGGCGAATTCTCAGTTTGCGTGTAAAAGAAGGGCACAAACATAGGGAAATGTCTCTGTCTTTCAAAATAACCATGTATGTGTAAACAGGGTCTAAGGCTGGCTTTACATGACAACGCTCCTGGGTGAAACCGACAAAATATTTTATCAGATGTGCCTTTCGTTTAGACGGCGACAGCATTTTCGGGCTTAAAAACGCAAAAAAATGATCCCACCCTCCAGAGTGGAAATCTTAAAAACGCTCCACCGTTGTATTTCCGTCTAAAGGGTTAACAACACAAAAGTGTGCTTTGAGCTGCTCACGCTGGCTCTCGTCACGTACGTGTGCTGTACAGCCAAACAACAACAAACATGTCGGATTATTTCCATCAGTCGGACATTCAAGTTGCCCTAGCTGCTCTGATATCTATCCAGGAGTCATTTCAGCAATTAAGCCGAAAAGCGAGAAGTAGAAGTAAGTTTCGACGAATTCGCGCGCTCTTGTAGTTGGTGTAGGGCAGTGCTTCACAGTGCCACCTAGCCACCTGTCATGCATGCTACCTGCCGTGTGCATGCCGATTTCCACCCAAAGACGCTTGTCTAAACGAGGAAAAAATGTGGGAAAGCAACGCCACTTGCGGTTTGTGTTCAGATCGTTGCCGTGTAAAGCCAGCCTAAACCTAACTGTGGAGTGTGTGGATGATGGCTGGTCGAAGCAGCCTCACCTGCCCCAGTCATACTGATTGGACTCTGAGGCTGGGTGAGGCTACACACCATTGAGTAATCAACATGCACAGGTTAAATCAACCATCATCACACATCATTGGACATATCTACACAAAATGTGTGTTGCCTAAAGGTAACGATTCTGCAAACAGAAAACAAAAAGAAGACACATGTCTAGAAATGATACAGGAGACAAACCTGGGGGGAAGTGTTAATCTGCCACCACCACCACCTCCTCCCTAGGTGTACTGAGTTGCTATTTATACTTCATCCCCTGACCTCCTAATGCCTTCCTCACAGCAGGTTTTCTGGCAGAAAGTGCCCTCTGGCAAAAAGCCCTGAAGGCAAACTTATCCCGTGTGAGATTACAAAGTAGTAATAGAGACCAAACCTTAAATTGTTAAACAATTAATGAAATGCCACAAACAGTGATGACATTAATTTAACAAATGAACATAATCCAGAAACTGACACAATTTCCGAGGCCGACAAGCTGGTCACTAGCATTATCTGAGGAAAGAGCTGACCTCTTCTTCTGTACATGATGGCCTGCCTAGGACCACAGTCCCACCTGGCACACCAGAGGCAGCTGGAGCCAAAGACCTGGCTGCTATTGGGGCCAGCTTACTTAGCACAGTAGCAGACCGGTCTCTAAACCCCTATAGGCTCTATATTGAGCTCTGTCTGTGGACGAGGGCTGCTGCCTTGGGTCGATGTTATCAACGACTTCAATGCTGAAAATGCGTTTGTCAGTATTTTAAATTGATCCATGTGTTTTTATTTGTTTAATATTTATTTCCAAAAAGCAATTTGTTCAACCATCTGGGCCAATTCTCTGTTGACTGGCGGTATGTGCATGCTAAGCTTGTTGCTATGCTTCCCTTATCACTCATCATTTATTTAAGCATAGTTCTTCTTTGCGTGGGGAATATTATAAGTTCATGTTAACATAATTTTGATCAATACAGTAATATGTAACGTTTCCACATAAAAAATATCTAAAAACAACAGACGACTAGACCTATGTTACATATTTTGTTGAGTTGTATACTAACACAATCACAATGGTTTCTAACAACGGTCTGTTACGGGTCACATGTCGATGGTGTCATATGACCTTAAGCCCCTAACTGGATGAGACAATTTATTTTTAATATTAAATAAACCTTTCAACTTTTCAAAGTTGGCAATAAGAGTAGAATGTGCCATAACTAGTACGTCATCTTGGCCCTGAGTACTGTTCTCCTTTCGGGCGCCCTATTTGGGCGTGGTACTGGTTAATCAGCGCTAAGAGGGGCAGCTCATGCAGACTTGGGGGTGAGGTACATACATCCTAACCCACATTGGAGCTCTCTCCAACACACTTACGTGGCCTCAGGGTCGTATTCTGCCCAGATCTTCTTGAACTCATCCAGGTGTTGGGGTCCAAGAATTGACCAATCACGTGTCAGGTAATCAAAGTTGTCCATAATAACAGCCACAAACAGGTTGATAATCTGTAAAGAGGAAATTGAACAAATATAAGCTGCATTCAGTTCTGCACATGCCTGCATGACACAGATGTATTACTGCACTCTCAACATATGAAGGTTATGAGTGTTCTGGGTTTGTTTGAAAGTACTTACCAGGAAAGCACATAGCATGTAGAAACTCATAAAATATATGATTGCAAAGTTGGCTCCACAGGTGTTCTCCTCCCCTGGTAGGTAGTCTGACTTGGGGTCACACCTCTTCCCATACATGCAGGCCAACATGACCTCATGCCAGGCCTCCCCAGTGGCACACCTGCAAAGAGACGGGGTCATGGATGTTGTGATGCTGACTGTCACATGTCATGACATTTTTTGTATACTTTGTTGAATAGATAGCATGACTGGAAATAGTAATTTAACCAAACTGAAGCTGTTTAATGATAACTGTGCTATATACCAATTGTTTTAGTTGCTATATATATATATTTTTTACTTGTTTCCCTCTTGCTTCCTAAATGGAATACCGTTTATTCAGACCCACCCCAATGTGGACGAGTGCTGAGGTGCAGTGAGGCAACCAGGCAGGCCTTGTTTTGTACATGGGAGTTTCCGGTGGGATAGGGCTTGGCCAGAGGTGGAAGACGTGCAGCGGCATGTGCACGTGTTTTGTTGTTGCTACTATGTGTAAATATGCAACGACTCTTGGACGATACGGAAGGGCTGGAGTTATTTGAATAAACAAACTATGAAGGACACTCCATGTTTATAATGAGTATGGTTGAGCGATCTTATGCCGTCAATGGATTTGGGAATACTAGTGGGTCGGTTAAGTATAAGCTTGTATTGTTTAGACACCATATCATTTGCCGATTGTTTGCCGCCAAACATGCAACAAACGTCCTCATCCCTGCACTTGGGTCCTGTGGGGTATACTACGAACCTCGCTGAACATACCCAGGCTTTCTGGGGAAAACCTGGAGTGACAGAGACGCAACTTGCAATCGAGCCAGGTTGTTTGCTTTAGGTTCAATGCACGTTCACGTGAAAGGGGCGTTTATCGTGTCATTTTACCCACCTTTATAGATCAAGAGCAGTCTATTTCACTCAAGAGGAACCGATAGTCATCATAATGAACTCCTATGAGGAGTTAAAAAATCTGATAACAGCTAGGGGCAACACAGTTGCACATAATGGCTAGGGAGGCGTGCTGGCAAAAAATAGCAGATCGTGTAAATTCCTATAAGTGATAAGATTAGATAAGATAAGATAAGATTCTGCATATAGTCTATAAAATAACCATGCAGTAACTAAATAACTAAATGCAGAATTGATCGCCATTAATCCCAATAGAGTGATGATTTCAAAATGCATAAGCAACGTCCGACCTGCCTTATTTTATAATTTAGGGAATTCACTTTAAATAGGCCTATAATACCACAACGCCAGCGACCGGGGTTCAAATCTTGCCGGTCCATTATGCCTTTTACCACCATACTTGTGGTGCCAGCACGGCCTTGAGAACATGGATTCCTGCTCCTCACCAGGTTTGGTTGACAGCATAAGTCACCATGGTGATACAGCGACGCTAACAGAGATAGACTTTGGTGTCCCAGCTAACCCAGGCTTTGAGCGCTAACCCACTAATGGAGGTTTGTAGTACACCTCACTGGTCCCAGTCCCAATTCAACCTGCTTACCTCATTAATGAATTGAACCAAATACAGCGTGAAACCTGCACTCTGTTCGTTTCCCACCCTGAGTGGTGGTTACATGCGTAGCCAGATTAGAGATTGTTCCATCGGGAAAGTTGGCACCTTGTGACTCACCACTTATTGCAAGTTTATCTTAAGAAATAAATACCCTTGGTTACAAGACGTTTGAAAACAAAAAACATAGTCCACCTACCTGAACAGTAACAACACAGCTTGTGGGAATGTCTGGAAGTTGTTATTCCTGTTGATGTATGTGCCATCTACCAAGGCAATTTTCCCAAATATCTATTCAAATTGAGATAAAGTAGTAGAATCAGAGGGAATTATGTCTTTCTTCTGTCTTTGTGTACATGTTTGAGTGTGTCTCTCCAATGTACATATACCTGCATTCCAACCACAGCGTAGATGAAAAACAGCATCAGAATGAGCAGGGCGACGTAGGGCAATGCCTGAAACACAGCCAGAGAAACTCATAGCTAGCAACAATAACTCATTAAAAAAACATGCTACAAAGCCCATGAAACGATTCCAAGTGGGTTTCCTACCTGGAAAGACTTGATGAAGGTCCACAGCAGGTTCCGTATGCCCTCAGAGCGATTGAGCAACTTAACAAGACGCATGACACGGAACAGTCTGAAGAAAGTGATGGACACGCTCATGTTCTCCTTGGACTAGGAAAAAGCCCAATAATATCAGTGAATACAGAGTCCAAAAACAATGTTTTTCACTTGATTCAATGGAAAGATTGTCATGATAAAACTAAACTTACTGCAATTGCCTGCATTGGATCCACTTCCTACAAAAGATATACATTTTACAATAATACATCGTGATAGCACATTTAGAAGGTATATTATGTATTTTACAATGTTGTGAGCTATAATCCTCCAAAAATCTACATTATATAATGGATTAAATATGCTAGCATAAGTAGCTTGTTAAACATTGAAAGTTTGTAGTATTATAAGTATGCTATCCCATTACCGTACAGCCGTGGAGGCAGTAAAGCCCTCCAGAAGAAGCTAGCGCTGCCTGGGGAGAGGAAAACAAACAGAAGTACGGTTAGCGTGGCTGTGATGACGGCTGGATGTGGAGGTGTATAGCACTGCCTCTGTCTAAAACATCTGGATTTCTGTCCACCAAAAAAAGAGAGTGGTAGACATGTGGTCAGGCATGCTGCCGACCCCCCAACGCAGACCAGTGATCAGCCAGCCAAGTTAGATAACCATTCTGTCTTCAAAAAGCCTGGGCATGCTCCGCATTGACAGCTTATATTGCTAGCTCACCCCTGGGATACAGTGAGAGAGGCTGAGTTTACATAATAGTACTAGGGCCACCTAATAGTTCTAGGGCCAACTCATAGTACTAGGGCCACCAAATACTGCCTGGAGAATAAACTCAGATCTCTGAGATTACATTTGTAATCTTTGGAATTAAGCAAATTCAGGAACAGTTTAGGACAGTTTAGACATCGATGGTATTATTGATAATCCACCTGAGCTCTAGTCCTATTGTGTGTTAGAATACCACACACCTTTGGTCATAACTCTGGATCGCCCACACCAGAGCTATCAATATCTTATCGTATTATAATAAACACACTGTTATTTATTGTCGATAAATAATGTAATTCTTGGACTAATATTATATAAATATACAATCCTTCAAAGCCTTCCATCGCACCAGTGTTACAGAACTTCATGTATTGATTGAAATAATGAAATGATACTCACATCAACCTCACTGAGGGTCACGTCCACAACGCTGCCAATCACGATCACAAAGTCAAAGACGTTCCAGGGGTCTCCAAAGTAACCCTATCAGAATATGCAGGAGGAAGAATGTACATGACCACGAATGGTAGAATGGATGATACAATCCAAAGTACTAAGTGCTGCTAAAAGGTCTGTTGTTGATGTTCTAATTCAGTATATGGGTGTGTGACTAACCTTGGCTTTGAAGGCCATTAATTTAAGGATCATTTCCACGGTAAAGAGAACAGTGAAGATCACATTCAGCATGTCTGACAGATGGGTCACATGTTCCGACTGGTTACAATGCTGGGATTCAAGGAAAATAAATAGACTGATTAGTGCCTTTGATCAGCAATGCACCAAGCAAAAGGCTCACAATTAATAAGTGATTTAAAATTAAGCTAATCATGATGATACAAAAATGTCCATGAACACAATTCAAAAGAGTTACAATTAGTAAAGTGTCTGAGCAGTTTATTTTGATGAGCACATCCGAGTGAGGGTTAATCTCATCAGTATAACGCCACGGTGTATGTTGCATTTCATATACGTCATTTTTACGCTCAGACACAACGAAGGTACTAAAAAAGTATCATAAGTGTGGGTCATTATGCACCCCCTCCAAATCAAAAAGAAATAAAAAAAAACGTATGGGCACTTACATTAACTTACATTATAGCTTATTCAAGGTCATATAAGCTCAGTTTTCTTGTAATATTTCCTTTTGTTAAAATCCTTTTTGCCTCGTCAAGCTACTCCTTATGTGATATTGCAGTTAAGGGAGCCTTTAATAAAACATTTTTAACTTAGAAAATTACGTGTGTATTTTACGTCATTAGAATACATAAAATACACGTGATGGAGCAAAAGATGGCCTACCTGCGTTCCCAGGCACATCGTGTTGAGCATAATCAGCAGGAACATGAGGTACTCAAAGTAGCAGGAGGTGACGATATACCAGACCTGGTACTGGTACGGGTTCTTGGGAATGTAGCAGCGCAGCGGCCGAGCCTTGAGAGCATACTGCACACACTGGCGCTGAAGGACGGAGAGCAGGACGTTCACCATCATGTGTTCAGGCAGATCAGACTTTTCAGGCACTTGGAACTTTTATTGGATTCAAGCCAGATACTTTACAATATATTCATGCAATTATTGTACTTTAAAGTGTTTGCACACTGCCCCAACGAACACTACAACCAACAGAATGTCGGCCAACTCAGATTTGACTCGGCAATAAGAAACTTCATCCGACAACAACCACAGGTATGGAATACTGGCCCGATGTTGTGTGAGAGCAACAATGTTTAAAAGTATAAGGTAAGTAAGGGCAATAAATAAATAACATTTGGACTTGAATATGGGCTAGGGTGTACGGACAGAGTATTAAAAGAGTAAGGCCCTATCCCAATTCTCCCCCTCCCCCTAGATTTGAGCCCTAACCCTAGATTTTGCGCGTTCTCATTAAGGGGTAGGGTGTCGCAATACTAAGGGGAACGCTAGCCAGTTTGGGAGCTGACTTGCAGCTAAGGGCACTCAAAGCAAGTCTTCTTGTTAAGGGAAGAGAAATGGGTCTTAGTCTTTCCTGCCCCGAGTGGCCATTCGGATTGCATACAGTAGTCGACATAAATCATGTGTGTGACAGAAACCACCTTCAGCTCAACAACGGGAAAACCAAGAAGCTGGTGGTGAACCTCCAGCGCAGAAAGAGCCCCTCAATATCTATTTCAATAAACAGGGAGGGGGTGGAGATGGTGGACACCTACAAGTTCCTTGGGGTGCATCTAAACAATAAACTGGACTGGTCAGACAACACTGAGGCCCTCTACAGGAAGAGACCGAGCAGGCTGTTCTTCCTGAAGAGGCTCAGGTCTTTCAAAGTGTGCACTAGGCTGCTACGGATGTTCAACCAATCTGTGGTAGCCAGTGCCATCTCTTTTGCTGCAGTGTGCTGGGGAGGAGGCATCGGGAGCGGAGGGGCCAGCAAGCTCAACAAGCTGGTGAGGAAGGTGAGCTCTGTGGTGGGGATGAAGCTGGACGGTGTGGAGGCTGTGGTAGAGAGGAGGATGAGAGGAAAACTGCAGGCGATTGTGGACAATCCCTCTCACCCTCTCTACGCCGAGCTGAGGCAACTCAGGAGCACGGTCAGCCACAGACTCATTCAGCCACGTGCCTCAAAGCGCTTGGGGGGGCTCTTTCATCCCATCAGCTATCAGACTTTACAACACCTCAACACCCCGAAACACACCTCCAAAGCCCCAACACCTCCTTTTCTAGGCTTGATTAAGGACCAAACCCCACACCTCAGGACTATTGTTGTTTTAAACCTTGTTTAAACCTTGTTATTTATTTCATTTTCATTACCTCAGGAACCTCTGCACATTGGCACATTTACATTTATACTGTCATAATAATGTCATAGTCATATTCTTTTTTTAATGCACAAGTCACTTAAAAACTGACAGTTACATATATATAGTATGTTATTTTTATTCTAATAGTTTCATTATATTTTATTCTCAAATTGGTAAATTTATTTGTATATATACTCTTGTTTAGCACTCTCCTTTCCCACTGTACTGCTGGTCACTGCAAATTTCTCCTAAGGGGGATTAATAAAGGACAAACTTATCTTATCTTATGCTCTTCTGAATGTTGAATAAATACTATTCGTTCTATTGATACTCCACCACGATAGCGACGAGGAGTTTGGCTCCATCTACACATTGCAATCGTATCATGTAAACATGATACAATGACAGCATGGATTTTTTCGCTAGTCACAGTTCCATGTGTCGTTTTTTCCTCAATGACCTTGATCACCACGGAGAATTCAGATCTGCGTTCATTAAGTTCGCTCTGTTTGATGTTGAAGCCTCAGTCCAGTTATTCCACAAAAGTTCAGTCTGGAGCGTCTCCCGTTTGTCCAGCTGGACATGGATACCCAACTTTCAGTGTTGTGGCCGCAAGGGTCGTGAAGGTCATCGTTCCGGAATCCAGGTGTATTTTCAGCTTGGCAGGGAATGGCGATTGAGCTTTGATGTTCTTCTCTTTAAGCAGTTACATCCCGTCTCTTACTTGCTTGCGTTTCTTCTGACGTGTAGTCCTGGTCAGAGCATATCTTCTTCCCGTTATATGTCCTCCGCTATTGTTATTCCGGTGCTTCCATGCTTCCTGGATTACCCTTTCTTTGGTTCTGTAGTCCAGAAACATGAAGATGATGGACCTCGGGGGGCTCGCTGGGTTTCATAGTCAGTGAGCGGTGTGCTCTCACTAGGTTTAGGTTCAGCTCTTCTGGCAGTGTCAGTGAGGTTCGGATGAGATCGGCTGTGAAACTCTGCGTGTCCTTGTTAGTTTCCTCATCTTCTTTCAGCCCATATATAAAAACGTTATTCTGTCTCTCTCTGGACTCTAGGTCTTCTCATTTTGCTGACAGGCTGGCATCTCTTTGCAGCCAGCAGTGAAGGGCTTGCTCTTTCATTCTTCTGCGTCCCTCAGCCTCTGTTCATATTCGGTCACCTTAATGGTGTGTTCACAACCTTCTACCCATGAAAGTGCCCTGGAACGGCAGTCAAACCTGTTACTCACTACCCGTGAACTCGTACCAGATCGGTGTACTCCCAGTTACAGCTTTTGCGTCACACACACATAATAACAAATGGAGACCTCTGTTGCTACTACCTATAAAATCTAATAAATCAGTCGTTAGGACATGTTTTATGGTATGAACGTCCATATTAGTGGCATTTTGGCACACGCAATAGTGTTAAATACACCTGCGAAATCCAAAATGTTTGTATAGGCGGAGATCCCCCTGTATCATATGTAACATAATCTTACACGTGAGATAACTTCCTCCTACCCTGGCTTTGAGTGCAACATACCCGCTAATTAAGGTTCGTAGTACAGCCCACAAGGGCTTGTTCTCGTGACTTGCCAGCATAAGTTCTAATTTTGTCATCCTTTCGACTACTTCAGCAAGTGCCGATTCTACTCTTGTTAAGGAGTCTTTAGTATCTTTAGGGGCTTCCGCATGCTCCTTTCTCAGTGTGTGCAGCTTGGCTAGCACTGCTGCCATATTCTCTCTTCCCGCATCCTTTGTATCGTTGCTAGTCTTTTATCTGTAGTTTGCACTTCTTCGACGGCTGGTCATTGTGATTGATTATTATGAGTAGTTTGTGCAGAAATGAAAAGTAAAGTTAAGGTTTGGCTAGTTTTTTAAAGTTCTCCTCCGGGAACTTAGAAATCAGGCTGCTGCATCGACCATGACGTCACCGGAAGTGACGCGACTGCTTGCTTTTCAATTTGGACAACAAGCCTTTCACTGTTTTTAGCACCCTAAACGGTTCAACATTCAGTAAGGCCAGAATTGCTCTGCAGGTTAGTTAACAGCCGAGGGAGATATGGCGCACAATGAAAATGTGAGGAAAACATAAAGATCATTCTTATAATACCAAAATCCCCCATTTCTGGGTAGGTAAGAACTGGTTTCATGTAGTCTACGGCGTCTAGGCTTCACTTACCCTAAGCGTACATTGAGGACAGTGGTCAAACACCCCACTCGTCCACTATGCTCCATGACTTCCAAGCGGCTTGCTACTCCCTCACTACTTGGTGACCCCAACTAACATATAAATCAAATCTTGATTGATTGCTGTCTTGTTTCCTTAGTGACATCAGCTGGAGCCCATTCTACGCCACAAGCTGAAAATTTATCTGTACAAATTGGCATCTTGGCCCAATGAAAAACCTAACAAAACCCCCCTCAAATATACACTGTATATATAAATATATTTCTCTGCCTCTTCTTCGGTTATGCGTTATGTTTTAATGATAAGGAGTAAACCATGCTGCAGTTCAACAGGACCCACTTGAATGACTGCAAGGTTCTCCAACTGAAGGTACATCACAGTCTCTTGCATTATTCTTTCAACACACTGAAGGCCTAGTGCTAATATGTTGGTGTGTCCCAGATGCCTTAGACACAAGCCTTACGAGTTGCGCTTCATTTCCTGTATGGTAGTATTTAAAGCGCTAAAAGCGTTTAAAGCTCAACTTTACATTGTATTACATGCACAGCAAAAAATTGGGACCGGAATAAAGTAGCAATGTAATCAAGTGTGTAAGAGCATTAAAACTACCTAAACGTGGTACAAATACAAAAAACATTAATATCTTTATAGGCGCAGCCATTTTTGTTGAGAGCTGAACTCGGTCTACTCTCAGAATTCCGAAGGCGGGCCGACCAAAAGGGGGCGTGCGTCCGCAAAATACAGAGATTTCCCACTTGCAACACGGAAGGCTGGTGTCCGAGGCATCTGGAACACACCATGTTTCCTGGATGTTTCCCAAACATTGCAGGGAATAACTGGACCGACACCTAAAGTTTAGGTGTGACCATTTGAAGGACAATTCCAGTATTTTGAACATTGAGCCAGAATTGAGAATTGATAATAGAGAACTTGGAAATCCAATGATTTCTGTTGGAAGACTCATTGCACGTTGACCGGAAATGGAAAGTGGGGCTGTTTGTAGTCTTTTCGCTCGGTTCTAGCCCTACTGTTGATGCGGAGAACCGAGAGAAAAGACTAAAACTAAACGTAAACAGCCCCCTTTCCCTTTCCGGTCTGTTTCCGTTTCAATGGGATTTACAAAATGGTAAATAAAACATGACAGAAACTGTATTTCACTACGATACTTAATTTGGAACATCAACAAACACCACAAACCACTCAGTGAGTTGCACATTTCTGAAAACGTTGAGGGTTGATTTAAGGACAGGTTTGTGAATGCCCATAGACATCCATTCTGAAGCAGGCAGGGGCGATTCTAAATGAGCCAAATACCTGAGACCGGACCAACAGTCTAAATTTCGATGTCAACCACTCCATTTCATCCTAGACAAACCAGAAAGGGGGCGCAATGTTCAAAATACCGGAATTGTCCTTTAAACACATTTTAATGTGTAAACGTGTTGATGTTGACATTAACATGTTGACTATTTTGTCACAAGAACACACCAGGGAATAAAGTGTATCCGGCGCGAATGAAGCATAAATATGGTGTTTAGGTCACCTGGTCGTTGAGGTCGAGGTGGAGAAAGCCAGGTATGTTCTTGGCGAACTCTGTCAGCTCTGTGACCGCCTCCACTGAGGCGCTCTGGCAGCAGAGGAACAGTCTGGCCTCTGCCTCGCCGGGCCCCTCCACCAGTAGCTCCTGCCCAGCCATGAGGCCTCTGACTGGGCCGTGGCTAGGGCCTGCTGCCCCTCTCACCTCCAGGGTTTGCTCCGCTGCCTGGAAGGTCTCCATGTCGTGGATAACAAATGGCTGGAGAGGGGAGAGGAAATGAGGGAAAAGGAGAGGGGAGAGAGGTTGGAGGGTAAAGTGGAGAGGAAGAAGTGAAAGGAAGAGTGAAAAAGGAGAGGCAAGAGGAAAGAGAAAGGCAGAGGAGAGGAGAAAAGAGGATGGTGGAGGGGCAAAACATGTAGAGAGGAAAAGGAGGATCTTAGAGGTACTACATCTCAATATGAAATGCCATTTATTTGACCCATGTCCTTAACTGCTGTCCCCTCCCTCCCCTCTTACCGGTTGGCTGGTTTTGCCAGTCAGTATGAGTTTGGCCCGGTCCTTGTTCATGCTGAAGTTCCTCATGTAGGCCTGGTGGATCTGCTGCACCAGCACCTTGTGGTCGGGGGGCGTGAGGGTCTGCTCCTCCTCGCTCCTCCCCCCCATCCCACACTCCACCTTCAACCTCTGTTTTTCCGACTGGGGAATGCGCCCGAAGCGGATCGCTGGGGGAGGAGAGTGGGGTGGATATGAAGGGCTTATTTTATCACTTGAATCAATCAGTCTTTGTGTCCCGATTACCCATAGCCTGGTTTACTAACTGCTGTGTAAACACCAAAGCCAAGCTACTGAATCTGCTTTTGAGTGTGGGGTGAATTAATGTCATATATTTATGTCCCACCCCACTGGGAATGCATGAACAAAGGATCAAAAGCTGTTCAGTGTCTACACATGCATTACATATACTTCACATTGATAGGTTACAGAATCTGAATCAGAATGCTTTTATTTGTCATTTTACAGTGTACAACGAATTTGTAGCTTCATCCAAATATACACACAACATATAAAAAGTAAAATAAAAATAGTAAAAAACACAAGGCAGTAGTGCGTGTGTGTGTGTGTGTGTGTGTGTGTCAGTGGCCGTTTGTGTTCAGTGCAGTGATGGCTTGTGGAAAGTAACTGTTTCTAAGTGTGTTTGTTGTGGTTCTGATGGACCTGCAGCTCTGTGCTAACAGGGGTGCTTGGCGAGTGCTGTCTCTTCCCCGGCTCTGCTGCGGCAGCAGGACGAGTAAATGTCTGAGAGAAGGGAGGGGGCATCCCATAATCCTTTGTGCTGTGTTGACCACTCTCTGTAGTTCTCTTCCTATCTGCCTCGGTGCAGTTTGAGAACCACACCGTGATGCAGTAGGTTAGGATGCTCTCCATGGTAGAGCGCTAGAAAGTCACCACCAGGTTCTCACAGAGGTTACTTTTCCTGAGGACTCTCAGGAAGTGCAGACGCTGCTGTGCCTTCTTGATGACAGCTGAGGTGTTTGCAGACCAGGAAAGGTTATTGGAGATCACGGTGCCCAGAAAGGTGATGGTGTGGAGCCGCCCCACGCAGTCCCGTGTATGTAGAGGGGAGATGGATCTGTCCTGAGTTTCCTGAAGTCCAGGATGATTTCTTTGGTCTTTTGGTGTTCAGAGGCAGGATGTTTGCCTTTGCTCAGTGTCTGGGTGGTGGTGGTGGCCCAGTTTGACTGGCTGGAGTCGGTTGGTGAGGAAGTCCTAAATCCAGGAGCAGGTGAGAGGGGAGAGTCCCGGTGTGATGGCTATTGCGTCCTCTGTCGACTAGTCCACTCTGTAGCCGAACTGGTGAGGGTCGAAGGAGGAAGGGAGGCAGGTCCTGATGTGGTTGAAAACCAGCCATTCCAGGCACTTGGTGATGATGGGTGTGAGTGCAACTGGGAGGTAGTCCTTGTGGCTGACGGTGGTTGATTTCTTCGGTACTGGAATGATGGTGGCAGACTTCAGACGAGCTGGGATGGTGGACTGTGTCAGGGACAGGTTGAAGATTGTGGGGAAGACCTGCGAGGGTTGTGCAGCGTAGGCCCTGAGCGCCTTCCCCGGAACACCGTCAGGCCCTGAGCGCCTTCCCCGGAACACCGTCAGGCCCTGAAGTTTCCCTGGGGTTCACCCTAGCATCTGCTCCACCTCCTGTACCTGCACAATCAGCGGTTGGGAGCTGGATGGTGTTGGGACGGTGTGCCTGCAGACTGTTGGGCAGGGGTCAAAGACACTCCATTCAGTGTGCTGGACACAGTGCTGTAGTTGAGGAAGCACTTCTTCAAGATTTAAGATTCAAGATTCAAGAAAACTTTATTTATCCACAGGGGGCAATTAAGGGTAAGGCACGTAGAGCAGACATTCAAACAATGACAAACACGACTAAAAATAGATAAATAAGTTATGGAAAATGGAAAAAAAACAAAAACAGATATGTGCCAAGAATGTATATAAAAAGTGCAAATGTACAATGGGGTAGCTATAGATTGCAATATTTTGCAGTTCACAGCAAAGTCCTCTTTATATGGAGTGCTATGTGCAAATGTTCACATAGGAATGTCAGTGTGTGTGTGTGTGTGTGTGTGTGCATGTAGGGAGGGGGGCTTTGAGTTGAGGAGCGTGAAAGCCTTTGGTAGCCCTTATCCTCTGCGTCCTGCAGGCAGGGCAGAGAGCAGGCGACCCGATGGGAGCCACTTGAACGATGAGAAGAGGGAGTGAAGGGTCCTGAGTCCTGAGTCCTGGGGTAATCCAATGATTTGGATGATGACTTCAGGCCAGGTCGTGATGGTCTTAGTCACTGGAGTTGTGCTTCTTCTTAGAGGTGTGTATGCGGAGGTAAGGAGCAGAGAGGTGGGTCTGACTGGCCCAAGTGTGGGAGTTGTATGGCTCTGTATGCATGTTTAATGTTTGTATAAACAAAATATGTGTTTTCTCCTCTAGTAGCACAACTTACGTGTTGGTACAATTTGGGCAGGACAGACTTTAGGTTTGCCTGGTTAAAGTCTCCTGCAACAATGTGTACGTCGTCGGGGTGACACCGCTGTCGCTTCTTTATTGTGTCTAACAATAACGAGAGAGCTATGCTAGTGTTAGCATCGGGTGGTATGTAAACAGCCGTGATTACCCTTTTCTTTTTCTTCAAATGGGACTTTAGAAGATGCGCCAGATTGAACATAGTATATATGTATAAAATAGGTTGCTTTGCCAACGTTTAGTGCCTTGCTTGAAGAATTTCCCATGCAGTTTTACAATAATGAAACTTTGCGACGAACGTCCTGACCTAAAATATGAAAGTAAAATGTACAGCAGTATAGGGCGGCTTTGGTTGTGTGTTAAAATAAAATAACACATCTCAATACCTGGGCATGCCGTGAGCGTTAGCTTTTTTTTTTAAGTAAGGGTAACTATATGCAGGACTGTAAGACGAGATCAGTGGTCATGATTCATAGCGCCCTATCTTGAATTGACTTTCTACACAACGCATGTATGGCTGCTAGTTTGCACCTGGCATGAAGCTGAAGCCGTGAATGCTTCCCCCGCAGCAAACTTGCATCACTAACCTTGGGCCTGGAGAGGCGTAAGCAAAAAGCAGATTCGTGTTTCAGGGCAAATTTGGTGCTATTTTAGTGATCTAAAATCAATTGCGCCTCGACCGGCAAATACCTGGTCTAAATGCCCTAGCTGATAGCCTAGTTGGTGTTGCTATTTTGACGTGCCATGGCAGGTCGGAACTGCAACATATACTTACACACACGTAGGCTATACACAGCACAAACATGCAAACGATTAGCCTGATTTAAATATTATGATATCAAAGATTGTTCATAAGTGTAAAACTGCATAGAAATAGCGTGTGGATTGTGGAAACTTTTTTTTTCCATATAGGGCTGCATGAAGACTAATGGAATGCATTAGAATAATAACAATAATAAACTTGAACAAAGTATATCCCAACCTTCCAAAACAAAATCTTGTTTTAGGGTAAATGATAACGTTGGTTAAATTATTTTGGAAAGAACAGCTGATACAGCGGTAAGAAGTTGTACTTTTAAATCAATGCATCTGCAAACATCGTACAGAAAACACATTTTCTTGACACAGACATCGTGTACAAGCCCATAACTTTTAGGATTGATCAGTATTTGATCGTGAGAAAACATAGTTTTATCGCGAGTAAGGGTGATGTTTGGTGCGCAGTTCCCCTATACGTGTGCACCCATCTGTTTAAACCGGTGGCTTTCTCTGAGACTGCGAGGGAAGCTCAGCTTCCCCTTAAATTAAAAAAATGTGTTGTCTTATATGTTATAGGCCTACTGTTGTGTTAACATTTCATTGACTAAAAATGCATTAGAACACGTCCATCTTGAAAATGAGTTTGTTGAGAATCAGCTGCTTATCGCAGGTCGGCTAACACGATTTCCTTCTCATACATTCCCGTAGCGACACAGTGCATTTGCCTGTTGAAGCTCAGCGTCCTTCCACTTCAACGGGGCTGCATAGAAAAGCTTTTTTTAGTGCTTCGACAGTCGACGGTCATTGGATAATGCTGCGATTATGTCCCTCCCACAGACGCTCAGCGTCTCTGAGGGTGAATGGAGGAGTGGGCTGGCCTGGACGCTGGGCTTCTGAGTGATGATTGAAGGGTCTGCAAAAAACCGGGCCGTTTGATTCACAGTGACTTTGAACTATAAAAAGTCGCCGGAGCATTCTTCATTCCTCAGTCCCATCACGGATTACGCAAGCGAGTCGAAAGGCAAACTGCAACCTATTTCTTGATATTTGCTTGGTGAAATTGCCAGACAATTTTCATTGTACATTTCATACACTTAGTTGTGTGTATTGTGTGTATTTCACACACAATTCCTTGCTTCAGTTTAACATATTTCCCACATTTCCTTGTTCAAGTTTAGGCAGCTGGCCATCACATTGATTCAGGGAGCCCCGGGTCTGAACTTCAAGTCCTGTGTTCAGATCAGGTCTTGCAGGGGAAAGCTGTGTGATGTATTGGTGTTCCTTAAAGACATGGAGTTGGACAGTGCAAGGCCTTAGCTATACAAACTGTTTTCATTAGTGGCAACAATTAGAGCTACATCTGCAGGAGTAGAAAGGAGCTTCTCCTGTTTAAAGCGGCTAAAGACCTACAGTACACCTGTAACACAATGGGCCAAGGCTGTTTAAGCAGCCTAGCTCTGCTGGCCATTGAGAGGACACTGGTCAAGTCACTGGAAAAGACAGCTAATTGGTATGACAGGTTCACAGAGCAATTCCTTGAAAAGGAACAGAGAGCAGAATTTTCATATACATAAATAGACAATTTATATGATGTAGGCCGAAAGACCAGCAGCCGCCACTGGTTTAAACACAAGCAAACTTAACACGTAATGCATAGTGGCACGCATACAGTTCAACAATATAATAATATAATAATAATAATAATAATAATAATACAGTTCACGGCGATGTTTATTAACGGGGGCACACGAGCACATTATGAACACATGTCGATAACAATGATGTATACAATACTGGTAACAAACAATGTTTGTTAATGTATTGGTGCATATCATTTAATACACAGTTGCGGCCACAGATCTCTTTGCCAAAATTACTTGACGACTTTTTCTAAACTTTCTGAAGTTCTTGAATAAAATGCTATTCTATGTGTGGATTATGCTTATTATTCGGCCATAAACAGCCATTTAAAGTTTGAAATTCATGTGGCCATGCATTTGTCTAAGTGGAGACTGCAAACGCGCTGTCAAAATATCAACTCGTCAAGTCAAATTCGCTGGCTCTTAAAGGGGATGGGAGATAGAACTCTCATTGGTTAATTGCACGTTATGCCCAAAACACACATACAGGTTTCAGCCCAACCCATTTTAGATTTGTGTCGGGTGCAAGAGTAATTAATCCGCCGGTATAATGGCAACAGTGGCAGAGATCCGCCCACAAAGCTACTATGTGTTTCACACGTTTCAGGCCCCTAATTTGTCTTGCATTTTATACCTGCTAACGGGACTGAGGAGAATCCTAGTTGGCTCCATGTAGGCATGGGGGGGAGTTTCAATGACATAGCCAGTAGTCTTCCTACAGTTTGTCCAGATTACCGTGGCATCCATACACCTAAGCAACCTGAGCACGATCTGATCTGGGACTGTCCAGATCTGACAGTTAATCCATCATAGTGTGATAGGATGACAAGAGTCACAGTGAGAATCAGATCAGAACTGAATCCAGAACCAGAGCTGGTTGTATGCTCACCGTTGTGCGACATGCCCTCGCTGAGACACTTGTGGAAGCGGCAGTACTGGCACTTGTTGCGGTTCTTCTTGTGGATCCTGCATCTGAGCTCACACTTCTCGTACTCCAGCTTCAGGCGGATCGTTCTCCTGAAGAAACCCTGGGGGAGAAGGAGCAGTGTCAGGTCCAACCACCTCCTCTGTACCTGGAGGAGACTGCTGAAGATCCCTGGAGATAGTGAGTCTGGGCTTCTATAGAGACCACCATCATATGGGGGGTGGAGCCTACCCTGGCTGGGGCTTATGTTAGCGGTTGGAGCAAAAAAAAGAAGAAGGGCATTTTGTCTCCCTTCCTCTCCTTCTGTGCAAGAAGGCTGGACACCTACCTCCAAAAAAACTCTAAAATCCATCCTCACGGGTGAAAGAGGCTTCACCTCTGTGCATCCTCTAGGCACTCACATACATAAGAAGCAACCCCAATCAAAAATAATCTACCAGAAGCAATAATCCACCTCAAATCCACACTAGCCACCGGACTCTGACGTCCTTGACCCATCAACCAACTGGCCAGAGCCAAGCTCGGCATTACACCCTGCGGCCGGCGAATCGGTTTAAACCATTGAGGACAGCTGATGGAGCAAAAGGTTTTGCTCAATCCAGAGTGTTTATGACTGCAACTATGTGCAGGTGTATCATGACTCCATCAAAGTCCTATATATATATATACGACTGCCACCATCCTACCTGCCAGATAAGCAGACCCTCATCAGGGATAAGCACTTCAATCTTCAGCTAGCCCCGAGCATTACTGACATGATCATCACTGCAAAGCGGGGGCAGAACATGAACTTGTACTAGGGGCCTCCACTTTTGACCCTTTAGGAATAGTTGTTGAGTAACACAGGATTGTGTACTAGCCCCTGTGATCTTCAATGTGCTGCCCAATGCATTCACTCACCTGTTCCACACTTCACTGTGACCATGAATACAGGCTGCATAGAGGCTTCAAACCTAAGGCATATAATTGTTAATTCAATATCCAATATCTAATAAGAAATATCAGATAGCCTATGAGCATTGCTGCAACTATGTATCGAACAATACATTGAAGCCTTGCTTATATTCCAAAGAGGATGTGGAAAGTGGCCGCACACACAGTTCAAATACATACATTTAAACAGGTGTTTTGCAAGGAAGTTTTACCAAAGCTAGATTTTACAACAGCAATAAAACAAACAAATGTACGCTGTTGGCTTTTTATCAGAGGAAAATACGTGTGCAGTGAGTGCTGTTCGGACTGGATTAGGAAAGAGCTGTATTCATCACATACTGTAGCTCCATTGGTGACATTACTGTAATCTGATTGGCTAAATGTGTTCTAAATCTGTCAAATGATGGAAAATTGTAGAAAATAATGAAGGTTTAAAAGGATATCTCTGCCATATGTTTGGAATAATAGTGGAAATTAACCGGGTCCACAGGAGGGGGAGGGGCCTGTCCCTCTGTCACTCATAACACCTCAGAGGGTCCTGAGCTGACGGAGACCACCAGACAGACATTCCTCTAGTCAATAATATCAGTGATATGATATTGATAATGATATTATACGAACAAAGTAAGAAGTAAGTACGAAGTACGGTTAACTTTAAGAATAAAGCATAGTATATAGCAATATTAAGCATATAAAACAATGATATTAGATAAGTAATGTTACAATGAAGCCAAATGTTAAACACTTGTTATTACCTGGCTCTCCTTGATCAACAAATGTCCCTCATTCACGTGTTACAAAGAGGAACGCCGCCTCAACCCCGCCTCATTTACCTTTAAGTGGCCACTCCAACGGCCTGCTCACCTGCGGTTCCCTCCTTATGTTCTCCTGATGTACTGTATATTCTGGAGTCAACTGGCTGACTTCACTTAATTAATCAATACTTTTACTAAAGTCAGGCATTACCAGCTTTATGATCATGACTGTATACGCCACAGACAAAGTGGCATTAACTATTACAATGCATGTTTTACTGTTTAAATTAAGATTGGTTTTACAGGGCTCATCTCCTAAACACATGTGGTAAGTCATGGTGATTTAAGATCTGGTTAATTAACAAGGTGATGAAGGGACTTTAATCAAGACCTCACTAAATATAATTAATGTATAACTTCATGTAACTACAATGTTTAATATGTAACGTTTTTATGTAATTCTTGCAAAATTACTGTAGTACTGTATCTATATTATATTACTGATTGTATTCTGGACAGCGGGGGTGAGAAGATAAATGCTAACAGAGAACGGGAAGGGAGTTCTTTGTAAACCAACTCACGTGATGTTGTCACTCTGTGCAGTGACAATAACGCCTTGATCATTCAACCCTAGTCCTTCTTGACCTCTGGTATTTTGTGAGTATTACATTGTGAGTTTTATCAGTACATATTAATAACTGTTTTATTTTGCAGTTATAATATTGTGATTTGTTTGTACAATAAGTTGTGAGTTAGTTTCTGTGTAAAAAATAAAGCACATTCTCAGCAATAACAGGCATTTACATGTGTTGGATGTAACAGGAAATTATGAAATAATCTCTTCCCTGGTCAGCGTTCCTGAGCCAGAGTGAAACCACGACTCTGCCCGAGTCCACAGGGCACATGTCGTCTGGCTGCAGATTGCTGGTTCACTATTTAGATATGTCTAAATATCTATCTATATATCTATCTATATATCTATATATCTATATATCTATATATCTATATATCTATATATCTATATATCTATATATATCTATATATATATCTTCAAGGAGACGAGGGGGTGCAGTGAGTGGTTGAGCAGGTGGAAAGGAGAAGTGAGGACTGGACGACAGGGTGGGCGGGAGCAGGACCGTCCGTTTCCTGCTAACATACCTACTGAAGAGACACTGATAAGACATTATACGGTGTACTACAATCAGAACATGTTAATGTTTTACTTTATAGTTTTCTTATGCAATGTAGCTCTCATTATACAGTGGTATATTATCACTGTTTGAAATTGTGCAAGAAATATCATACCCTTTTATTACAAAACCGATAAACAAAGGTCATGCATCATCCACTCTTTCTGCTTGGTTATTTTATTTTCATTTAATGACAATGTTCTGAATAGATTAGAGCATTCTTTAATTGTCATTTTGCAGTAGAACCAAACAATGAAATTAGCTTATGCAGCCTCAAAAAAAATGCTCACACAATATATAGCATAGAAAGACATAATAAAATACAGTATCAAAGACACTTTTTTCAGACGACATTGCCAAGTCCTTTAAAGTGCAACTGTGCAACCGTGTAAGATAGGGGGGCGGGGGGGGGGGGGGGGGGGGGGGGGGGGGGGGGCAGGG
>JAOPUD010000112.1:80931-92685 GCA_027122715.1 Trisopterus minutus
CCTTTACTTTAAAAGACAACATTACCGCGATCTCGGATGGAAAAGCATTGCTTGGCGAAATGCTAACGTTAGCGTATCTGTTTGTGTAAGTTCGCAATGCAGCCCTGCTATTGCGCATTCGCAGACTGGCTTTTGCCAAAGGAATACCTGGTCAATGATGGATTTAATATGGACACAAACGACTAAACATTGGATCTTTGTATGGATTTATATGCACGTTATGTGACCGACGTTGTGACGGTCACATCGTCAATGGTCTGTGTTGCCTTTAATGACGCTGATGCAGCTTGGCACTTCTTCCCAGTTCCACATCCCTTCTTGAGCCGATACCTCTGGTGCTCCAGTGATCCAGCCTTGGCTCCAGCATTAAGACAACATTCAAACCCCCAGTAAAGAATAAAATACTTAAAACGCAATGTTTTTTCACTTTATCAATGTTGTCTTTCAAGCCCACACTTCAGCTTTCAGTCCTGAGTCTTTCACTATAATGGAACCAATCAAGACTGAGCCTTTCGACTCAAGCGCCGAAGGTCAGAAAGTTGAATATTGCAGGTTTAAAGTAGAACACGCCTTTAGCACCGGCCTTTCTGATAGAGCACTGACAAGGTGATAGTACATTGCCCGAATGACCCCTGTTTGATGGCTAGCCTTAAAAAAAAAAAGTGTACACATAGAAATAAACATATGTGCCAACGTGCCTACACACACGCAAAAGTAGACACACACACACACGCATGCACGCACGCACACACGCACGCACACACACACACACACACACACACACACACACACACACACACAAATCATTGTGTAATCTTATGCTTGCAGGCCCATTCCCTATGTACAAAACATTAAACCCTTTACTATAACAGATTCCCTCTCAATTCTCTCTTGCATCTCTCTGCTTCTTACCCATTCAAATGAGCTTAATTGGCATGGAAAATTGACATTGACATTGCCAGAGCTTTTAAAAAATTAATCCAAGGAAATGCAATAAGTGAAATATGACACACACACAAAGGTGTCTCATGTAGAGTTTGCTATGATGCAAGCTGTATTATTATTTGCTGGCTTTATGATTGTCCAGCTTTAGATTCAAGAACAGCTATAAAAATCGAAGCGAGATGCACAGTCCTGAAAATACACTTACGAAAAACCTTCAACCTACTTGTAGCGACAGTTTTCCTATAAAAGGTCGCTAAGAGGCTTAGGTGGGCTCCAGGCAGTTACGCGTCATTCAAATGAATCCAAGTCCAGTGATGTTTATTGTTTGACGATTTATTCTTGGTTATTTGACGATTTGACGGTAAACAGAAAATATAAATCAGGAGCGCCACTAACCCCCTTTCTCTCTTACCCCCCGCCGATCCGAGTGCCCAGGTGTATACATTAAACCACACCCATGTGTCAATCAAAAACGGAAGTGACATGAACAAAAAAACAGTATGAGTGACCTTTCAAAATAAACAATAAACAAACAGACCAAATATGCATTTTGGCCCCTACACTACTATAGATGCACACTTGCCACCACACAAACAAATGCGCCTACGCATCAACACATTGATGCGTAGGCATGTTGCTCGTCCTTGATATTGCCTTTAGTCCACCTGCCCACGAACGGCAGGGTTGAGGACCAAACTATGTCCTAAATTTCTACCCCACCCCCAATTTAGTAAAAAAAATCAATATTTCATTGATTACTCTTGCTTCTTTTAAGGCCAAAAAAACATAGCTAGCAGCCAATAGATGGCTAATCTTGATATTACCTTAAGGGCCCTATTTTAAAGGTCTGAAACACAAGTTTTAAACGCAAAGCGCATATATCTTTGTGGGCGGATCTTTGGCACTGTGGCTATTTCAATGGCGGATAAATGAGTCTTGCGACTGACACAAAGTCGCCTACCAGTGCCCTGTACTCACCCTCATCTCCCCTTCTTATACACCCGACAACAGCTGAGTCATCAGAAAACTTCTGCAGGTCACATGACTCAGAGTTGTACTAAAAGTCGGTGGTGTATAAGGTGAAGAGGAAGGGAGAAAGCACAGTTCCCTGTGGAGCTCCTGTATCGCTGACCACCCATTCAGACAGAACATTGCCCAGACGGACAAACTGTGGACTGCCTGTCAAGTAGTCAGTAATCCAGGAGATCATAGTGTCGTCAACACCTGCCACTCCCAGCTTCTCTCACCCATTAGCAGTGGTATATGAATAGTATTGAAAGCACTGGAGAAATCAAAAAAATTTGATCCTCACAGTGCCTCCCCCACCCTCCAGATGCATATGGGCTTGTTGCAGCAGGTAGATGACAGCATCATCGACTCCTAAATGGGGCTGATGAATTGCAAAGGGTCCAGAAACGTCCTCACCTGTGGCCTCAGCTGGGCTAAGACCACTCTTTCCAGGACCTTCATCACATGCGATGTTAGGGCGACTGGTCTCTAGTCTGCGAGGTCGGATGGCCTCGACTTCTTGTGGACTGGGACCAAGCAGGATGTCTTCCACAGCAACGGGACTTCCTCCTGACTCAGGCTCAGGGTGTACAGATGTCCCAGTACAGGGGACAGCTGGCTGGCACAGGTCTTCAGGATCCTGGGTGAGATGCCATCAGGGCCTGCAGCCTTTCGCTGATGCAGTTTTTCCAGCTGCCTCTTTACCTGACCTGTAGTCACCGTTGGGCTGGGGTTGGTGCAGATGTCATCAGCGGTGGAGGAGGAGGGGGTGGGGGGGAAGGAGGAGGGGCAGGTGGAGAGGTGTTGTACAGGAGAATGCTGGGGGGAGGGTCGAGCCATTTGGGACAGTGTGAGTGTGTGGGGGGCTGGGGGAGTTGGAGGGGTAGCAGGAGGTGAGCTAAACCTTTTGAAGAACTGGTGAGCTCTATCCAGGCTCCAAGATGTCTGCCTGTCTTTCCCCTTCATCCCTGTGATGTGCTTCATGCCCGTCCACACATCCCTCACACTGTTGGAGTTTGGCCTCCAGCTTTCTCCTGTAGTTGTCCTTGCACGTCCTCAGCATCTCTCGGAGTTCGTGCCGCACTCTCCTCTGCTCCTCTCTGTCTCCTGACCTGAAAGCCTTCTTTTTCTTGTTCAGGAGTGCCTTTATGTCATTGGTAATCCAGGGCTTGTTATTGGAGAAACAGTGAACGGTCCGGGGTCCTCTCAGAATCTTATATAGTCTGTAATGCAGTCGGTCATGTTATCGATGTCCTCCCCATGTGGCTCATAGAGTACATCCCAGTCTGTCGACTCGAAGCAGTCCTGCAGTGCCTCAGCGGTCTCCTGTGTCTAACTCCTCACTGTCCTGGTGTGCACAGGCTGCCTTCTCACAAGGGGGACATACTTGGGAGTCATCATGACCAGGTTGTGGTCTGACTTGCCAAGGGGGGAAGGGCTGTTGCGTCATATGTGTCCATGGCATTGGCACATAAAAAATCCAATGTTTTATTGTCTCTGGTGGGCTAGTCAACATATTGATGAAAGTTATTTAAAGTATTGTTCAGTGAAGCACGATTAAAATCACCTGTAATGACCATGAACGCGTCCGGATGTTCATTCTGTAGTTTAGCGGCTGCGGAGCCGATGACATCACAGGCCACTGCTGCATCAGCTGACGGGGGGATGTAGACAGCGATAACAATGGTGGACGTGGAAGTGCAAGCCTGCCACCCTTCTTCTTCCGACTTTTGGAACAGTCTCTGTCTTCACGTACCAAACTGTGACTGGGAACCTCAACGTTGCTGTCCGGGATGTGCGAGTGCAGCCAAGTTTCACTGAAGCAAAATAAGCTACACTCACGGTATTCCCTCTGGGTCTTCACCAGCGCTGAAAGTTCATCCATCTTATTCCCCAAAGACCTCACATTTCCCATTAGAATCGCTGGGACAGCTCATTTAACTGATCTGAAGTTTAATTAGAATATAGTTTAGAGTTTATTTCGGTCAGGATGTACTAGGATGTACTACAACTGTAATATACTAATGATAAGTATGCTACTGTTGTAATGTCACAAGATTTGGAGGGAGGTTCGTTCCGCCTTGCTCCGCTCTGCTGACCGACACCACTCCCAGGCTCCCAACTACCTCCCAGGGCAGAGGGTTTGGCTCTCCTCCCAAGGATCTACCCCTCAAGACGGTGTCCACAAAACTCGCCCCCTGTTATGTGGGCACTTTTCTGATTTGACCCTACAGTAGTCAAACTGAAGTTGCCTTCCCATATGAAGGTTCATCCCATATTCCATTCCAACCGTTTCTCGGTTGAAGCTCTGTCCCCCCGGTTGCAGCCCCTTCACCACCCTGCATCATCAATTGACCACCCGGCCTACACTGTCCGGGGGCTGCTGGACGTGTGCCGATGGGGCTGCGGTAACCAGTACTTGAGTGAACTGGGAGGGTTATGGCCCTGAGGAGTGTAGCTGGCAGCCCCACAGGAACATCTTTGATGCATCCTTGGTCCGAGATTTCCATGCTGAGCACCCTGATATATCTGGTGGGTCGCCTAGAAGCGCCAATTGAGGGGAGGGTACTGCTACGGCCGTGGCCGTACCCATCAGATACTCGGCTCTGTCTCCCCCTCTTTGGCAAGTTGTTTTCTCGTTTTCCCCGGCTCTACACCTGTTGGACTTGCACATCTGTCATCAATCTCCAGTCATCATCTCTGCTCTACTTAAACCCAGGTTCTTCAGCCACTCATCGCCAGATCGTTGTTTCAACTATAGATGCCAGTCTCGGCACCAGAATGTTTGGATAACAAGATACCTTTTGTGTTTTTTCCGTGTTTAATCTCTGTGTTCTCCTTGCCCCAGGATCACCAACCCGTACCTGCCTGCCATCCTCCCCGTGTGCTCATCTGCCTGCCTAGCTGCCTGGTATCCATCCTTACCTGTCCATCTCCTGTTGTTCCCTACTGCTCTCGTCCTCACTACAATAAACCTCTGGTTTAATTCACATCCGGTGTCTGCGCTTGGGTTCCTCTCGTTCGGTCATAACACCTGAAAGACATTTCTGATGAAGTAGCAACATATTCAAAGTGAAATGTAAAGAGACCAAATTTAATGCACTTAGGATATAGTATTTTTATATTTCACATACACTTAAATAATGCTTAAACACTTTAAACACACTTTAAAGTTTAAAGTGTATGTTCAAGGTGCAGTAGATACGCCAAATCGAGTTAATTAATAACACACTTGAAATGTCATTTTATATTTGCAATATACTCAACAATAATAATATTACAAGTACTTCTTCAATGCATTTGAAATTATCTAAATTAAATCTAAAAACTTTAAATGGTTCTAAATAGTATGTTTGAAATATGTAGTTAGTATGATTTCCATTAACTTAAATAACACTTTAACACTTAAATTACATTTCACTTTGAATATGTTGCTTCTACATCAACAATTTCATGTGTTATGACCGAACGAGAGGAACCCAAGCGCAGACAACGGATGTGAATTAAACCAGAGGCTTATTGTAGTGAGGATGAGAGCAGTAGGAAACAAGAGGAGATGGACAGGCAAGGATGGATTCCAAGGCAGTTAGGCAGGCAGATGAGCACATGGGGTGGATGGCAGGCAGGTTGGGGAAAAAAGTCAGACCGGACACGCTCTCCAGCTCTGATAGGCTGACCTGGAAGTCTGTTAGGCTGCGATCTAAGCCATAGTGTGCTGTAATATACTTACAGCACACTAAGAGCCAGTATATTTTAAGTGTGACATTTTCGTGTAATTTTAAGTATATTGAGTGCATTTAAGTTGAAATAAAGGAGTACTATCTCTATACTTTTAGTATACTTCATACTTTCCCCAAGTTACAGAGAGCAGGACCCCCTTGTTTGGCCACGTCCACCCCAGGACCCCCACTGTGAGCCACGTCCACCCCAGGACCCCCACTGTGGGCCACGTCCACCCCAGGACCCCTGCTGTGGGCCATGTCCACCCCAGGAGCCCCGTATTTTAATGAGGATGAATGTTCTTTTAATGACTGGAATGTTTCATTATCAACTGTCAAACTGGCACAGAAAGAAATGACAGAAGAGGTCAGCACTAGACGCTAACATGCGGACCAGTATTGGTCAGAAAGAGGCTAATCCTTATGTTTGCCGTCTATCCTCCTCCTCTCAGAAAGTTGGGTGGTGCCTGGTCCCAGGAGAAAGTGGATCAGTTTATGGCGGAGCTGAGCGAGCAGGACATCCTGCCTGACGACTACCTGAGTGAGCTCTACGACGGAAGAGGAGCTGACCAGGGCAGGAGCAAAGTGAGCTAAGGGTTGCTTCCTGTCCAGAAAGTGGAGGATGTATACGGGAGATGAATGATCTGACATCTCCAGGCTCATCAGGAGGGTGAACACATGCTCACTGAACTGGGACCGTTCCATATGTTCTTTAGTTGTGGTCTGGCTCCCTCTACGACTGCATTGTGCCACACATCTGGGATTACAATGTAAAGGATGCAGAATGAGTTACTCTTTTATGGAAAGGTTTATCATGCACTGATGGCTGGACAGTCATATTCAACGGAATAAAGTTAATTCAAGTGAATATTTTCATCATGTCATGTTTTTATCTGGGTGTTCTTTTTGATTGTAATCCACATCATATTTATTTTAAATGATGGTTCAATAAAACGGTTTCTAAGCTCTTTGTTACTTGTCTATTTATCACCTTCACAACAAAATGAAGGCATTAAGATCCTAATGTATACACGTCACAAAGGCCTGCACAACATGCTAAAAACATACAATAACATGAGAGAAACAGGCGAATACTCGTTGACCTAAAGCAGTTCATTTGATGACTTGGTGGTACCCACTCACCATCACAGGAAGAAAACTGATCTGTGGATGGAAAAGAGGGCCTTTGTATGCAAATTGTGAGCATGTAACTTTGCGTGTTGCTTTGCAAACTGGATTTGTGCACAGCTGTGTGGAGCAGGTGCGGTCCCTACATATGACACTAATTAGTAGTTCCACTATTACATGCTTTGTTCCCCTCCCTCCTTCACCCAAAAGTTAACATATCCGTCCTGTAGATAACAGACCAGCCAGCAGGGGACAGTACAAGGCCACACATTGTGTTGGCATATTACAAAGCAGAAGACATCACGAGAATCATAAGCTGGTGGAGTCCTCGACGACGGAGAGCGATGAGCAGAGAAGTGTCTGGTGATGAAGGATAATGTTCTCTGCTCATTCATCCCGAGCACTACAGCTCACCACTTCTCTGCTTTTTCCCTCCTTTCCTTCATAATCCACTCTCCTCCCATCTTTTCTTTCAGTGTGTCATGAAACACTATTTTAGGTAGGCAAATACATAGATAGATGGCTGGATAGGTAGAAGGACAGATGTCCATGTCATAAAAAAGCACAACTCGATCTGATCGCAGGTTGCGGTTTTTGGGTCACTTTTCCCCTCCCTCTAAATTGCTGCTAAACCAGGACCTCGCACTCTAAAATAGAAACAATTAACGTGGGCTTGACATTCTTCTCTCTCTCTCCGACTGCTGCCTCTCATGCCCTGCCTTTAGTTTCTCTGAGATATAGGCCGTCTGGTCTGTTCCAGAGTCATAGACAGTCTCTCTCTCTCTCTTTCTCTCTCTCGCTCTCTGTCAAATGTCTGTGTCCGAAAGACACCCCCCATGTCAAACAGTGTGCAGGATCCACCTCAGAGGAGTGCTACTCTCTCAGGGAAAGGAGTTCTCTTAGCAAGGCATCAGATACATTGTGGCAGGTTGTTAATACAGGGTGAAAAGAGAGTGAAAGAGTGAATGAGAGAGGTAGGTAAACAATGGAATAGCATGATAGAGAGAATAAAGATGATCATATACATAGAGAAATGCAGAGAGAGAGAGAGCAGGAAAGATGCAGAGAGTGAGATTGACAAAGAGACAATGTGTGTGTCATTATCTCTCACTCCCAGAGCACACACTGATGAACAAATCCAGCACTATTTCTAATGAGGAAACAAGGAACTCTGTGTGTGTGTTTGTGTGTGTTTTTGTATGCGCGGACATGTGCATGTGTGTCGTAACCTCGGGGGAGACAGGACACAGAATGTACTTATCTTTCCCCGTCTACCATCCTGGGACCTCATCAGCACCACACTGCCATGGCAACCTTAGCACACACACACACCCACCACCCGCACCACACACACACACACACACACACATACACACAAACACGTGTGCACAGACACACACACACACACAGACTCACACACACACAACCATACCACACCATACACAGCCCACAGAGAGTTCAGAGTGCTCCATGGGAACTTGTCCCCCGCATCACATGGGACGAGGAGCAGGGAGAGGCTAGCGGCTTTGTGTCTGAGTTTCACTGTGTCCTCGCACCTCGGCTTTGGTCTGAATGAGGTGAACTTGACACTGGCACCTGACCAGAGACACTTATCCGCTTTTATTTTGAAACTGTTGTTTGATCCCTTGATTGTTTTCTTGTTTATTAACTGGAATACCAATCTTTGGCCAGTCAAATTGTATTATATTATTACATTTTATTTCCCTTCTACCCACCACTCACTTCCCACTACTATAACGTGGAGGCTATGGGAGCGTGATGCCTTGTTCATTGGTTGATTTGGACAAAGCAGATTTATAGGTGGGTGGTGGGCGGTGACGAGGGAGTTAGTAAGCCCATTGGCTATTAGGTTTTAGATTTCAACACACCTGAGATGGAGACGCATCTATTCAGTAAGAAGTTAGAAGACACATGAACAAAAATCATGCAAACATACACATGCACATAAACAAAGACAACCACACACACAATTTCACCCATGAACACAAAGGGCGACACAGGCATTAGACTCGTTAATAGACAAGGTCTGTTTGCCTGCCTGTCTGTATCTGCCTATTTTTCTCTTTGTCAGCAGTGTGTTTGTGTGTGTGTGTGTGTGTGTTTGTGTGTTTGTGTGTGTGTGTGTGTGACTTAGTTTGATGATTATGGAATTCATAATAGAAAATAGCCTACCGAGGACAGATGGAGAGACTCCCTAACCCGCGTTCTGTGGCTCTGGCCTCCCTGGATGTGTGTGAATCGGTCTGTGTGTGTGTAGCTAAGTTACTCTTGGTGATTATGCATCATGTGCGTCTTTGTGGTGTCAGTGTGAGTGTGCATGTCCAGCCATGTGTATGTAGCTATGTTTATCTTGGTGATTATGCATTATGTGTGTCTGTATGAATAGGTAAGGATGTCCTTGTCTATCTTTCTGGAAGTTTGTGTTCTCCCAGAAATGTGTCTGTTCCTTTCCTGTGATAGTCCTTAGTTGCACACCCATTTATCAAGCTTTTCCATAACACTGCAACCGCTTGATGGACATGGTAACCGATCCATCCACCCATCATCCATGCATGAATGACGCACGTCATTCATGCATGTTATCCAATACAAGACAATTAAATGAAAATGAAAGAATAAAATTGACAATAACGATAACGATTAACGATAATAATGATAAAAAAATACTGAGGAACAACATAAAGACAGTGTCAGGTCAAGACTCTGGCTCAGTGCAAACTGGGAGGAGAGGAAGAAGAGTAGGGGGAGCGCAGAATTGAGAAGACGAAGTGTTCTTCCGGTGCTTTCCTCAATCTAGTCTGCTAGTCTGATTCTCTCTCTCTCTCTCTCTCTCTCTCTCTCTCTCTCTTCCCAGTGATCCAGATGTACCTAGACACACATACACCCACATGTACAGATTCATGTACGCATCTAGTGCACACATTAACAATCTGAGGGCATTACATCAGAGCTCCGGCGCCATGACAACAACACGCAGTGCTGGCAATGTGATACGGCAAGGGGAAATCACAGAGAAGGGGAGACAGAGACAGACAGCCAGACAGGCGGAGAGAGAGACAGAGAGAGACAGCGAGACAGAGAGAGAGAGGCGGATGCACGCACACTCCAAGGTAGTGTGCTGAGCGCTGTGTGCCCATGGGGGCAACATATTACCCAGCATGCCATGGGAGAGACAGTGCAACTGTCAGCTAAGATGAAGTGCAGAGTCTCTCCGAGCGATACGCACACAGACTGCTCTCCCCCACATGAACTCTCACTCACACACACACACACACACACACACACAAACACACGCTTCAAACGCCACACACACACAGCAGACAGGGTTCTAATTATAAACAATGGCATACTACCATATCCCATCGTGTTAATTTAACACGATGGGATAAATGGGATAAACATAATTATATTTTAGAAAATTATGTTTACCCCAAATGAGAAATGGTAGTTGAAAGGTAAACTTTTATAACCATAAAGCTAACATTAAAACATGTGCTGGCCAGTGAAAAGCTCCCCTGGCTCGTTAGTCAGGTCTCAGGCATCAGAGGCATGAGGTACAGCTTCAAACCATGCAGCGGCCAGGATTAGGAGTACAAGACATACTTCTCAAATGATTAATAAGACATTAATCAGGAGGAGTTGTCTACAATGCAGTGGCTAGTGTATTTGACGCCCAGGAAGGGATTGACTTTGAATCCCAATATCTTCTATTACGTTAGTTACTCTTTTCCATCCTAATAACCAGTTATTTTAAAGGGACACTGTGTAATGTTTTAAGTAATGTATTATCAATGTCTTCATTCATAAATATGTCCTCATTGGTATAATATCACCTTTGCCAATAATCAGACTTATGAAAAATGAAGAATCTATTGTATTTATATTATATTATTTACATTAAACGGGTAAGTTCTGAGTAGGCTTCCATGTTCTACGAAAAACTAGAAGGACATAAAGCACTAGGTAGTACTAGCAGGCTAAACATGTTTTTGCCCAGAGCCGGAGTGCTCGTGCGTCTCCGCTAGCGCGGACATCGCACGCCGTTACCTGGATTATTTCTTACCAACGTGCGCTCATTGTGCAATAAAATGGATGAACTGCAGCTACTGATGAGGAAAAACAGAGACTTTTCTTCATCTTCTGTTTTGTGTTTCACGGAGTCATGGCTGACTCCTTAGTTATTGTCCTTGGGGACTTTAACAAAGGCAACCTCAGCCACGAACTAGGCTTCCATGTTCTACGAAAAACTAGAAGGACATAAAGCACTAGGTAGTACTAGCAGGCTCAACATGTTTTTGCCCAGAGCCAGGGTGACTGAAACGCAGAAGGAAATCAGCGGTGCCCTTGTTAAAGCCAAGGAAGCCTATGCTGCGTTAGATGCTGATCAGAGCAGTGACTATCAGGTGGTAAAGGGGGTAGTTGTGGCAGCGTACGAGGTGGTGCCAGAAGCCTACAGACAATAGTTCAGGTCGCTGTGGCGGAAACCTGGGGATAATTTCTTAGAGTTAGCTAATCAGCAGGAGGTGGCGTTTGATAGGTGGTTAGTGGCGTCTAACACCTGTACCTTTCAAGGGTTGCGGCAACTGATGCTTGTAGAACAGTTTAAATCTAGCCTACCCAGACCGATAGAGGTACACCTGAATGATAGGGAGATTACTCAGTTGAAGCAAGCCGCCAAGACTGCAGATGCATACAAGTTAACCCATCGGGAAGGGTCGTGGAAAGGACCAATAGGGAGACACGAATTGCGACAGTCTGAGGGGGATAGACCGTTCAAAGCTGGGGCAAGACCTACTCCCCCTTCCGTACAAGTCCCAGGCCACGATTTGAAACGCCCTATCTCCCCAGGAGTTAAGTAGATAGATAGATAGATAGATAGATACTTTATTAATCCCGAGGGAAATTACCAGTAACAATTCCGTCCAAGAAACAT
>JAOPUD010000112.1:102356-117551 GCA_027122715.1 Trisopterus minutus
ATGTGTAGTACTGCTGTGTGTGGTACCACCACCAGAAGGGATGTGTAGTACTGCTGTGTGTGGTACCACCACCAGAAGGGATGTGTAGTACTGCTGTGTGTGGTACCACCACCAGAATGGATGTGTAGTACTGCTGTGTGTGGTACCACCACCAGAAGTGACTTGCACCTTGCACCAAGTGCAAGGCAGTTTGTCTACACATTGCCTTAGTTTTAAGATTTAAAATGTTATTTGAATGAATATTTGAATGTTATTTCTCCAACAGGTCTTTGATATACCTTACTGTGTATTTTCCAAGCTCAAGATGACCTTCTACAGTAAGTGGCAGCTTTAGCACAACCATATAGTGGACGCTTTTAAGAATGCAGGTTTCTTCCTTTGCTTATTTTTATTTTTATTCATCTTTATTTGTATTAAAACTTTATTTAACCAGGTCGTCTCATTGAAATGAAAATACAATTTTCTAGACAGACCTGGCCAAGAAGGCAGCATCACGGACACATTTAGGTTTCACACCAATAGAAAAACGAATGCAAAATTACCCCCATCTAACCTATCCCTGTAATGTTCTGTTGTAGACTTCACTAAAGGGGAAGAACTCAAGAATGTTCAGTATCATTTGAGAAATGACGGTTGGTAATCAAATTCTCGTGCCATTTTTGTTTTATTTTTGTTTTATTTTTTAATTGCAAACAATTGTAAACGTTTAGACAAATGTTAAACCAAATGTAAATCTGGGCTTAATATCACAGTTCCATGGCTGGCCGACCTGAAGTCTGAACATCCGTTGCTAGGTGAGCACTTGTTATTTTATTGATTGGTATGTTTTATGTTAAAGGCACCACTTAGTGTACGGACACACCTCAACGCTCACCGCTCGTGTCAGTACGTTACGTTCCAGGTCGTACTGTCATCAGTACAGACTCCCTCCCGTTCGTCTCATTTAATTATATTTAGATTATTGATGAACATATCTTTGTTATTAAGGGTAGGATGGTGGGGTTATTTAATCCTCATTGCGTTGTGAACTCCACACGGTGGTTCAGTTCATCCCTGTCCCTTTGGTGCTGGACCCTGGTCCGCTCCCGTCCTCTGAGGCCATCCTACTCTGGCACTGGGTCGTCACATGCTCTTGTGATTTGTTTGTGATTTGTTTGTTTGTACGTTCCCGACTATTCTCAGCTGGCGCTCGGTGGGTGTGTACATTCACTGTTAAGTTACTGAGCCGTGCCCCTCCATTTGCTCTGTTTTTCCTCCACTTCTTCTTTCTTGTCTTGTTTCTTTAGGTCAGGATTTTGTGGTAAAGTACAGCGGGATGCATGGACTGAGTTCTAAGGAATGGAGATTTCTCTGCCTGCTCTGCGGCCGGAATCTGGGAAGAAAGGAGAGCACTGCCCACGTGCTCAGCTGTGAACATGCCCAGAATTTCCTGGTGAGTGTGAAGCAGGCACTGTCTTTTTCAGTCTTTGTTCATGGAGTTGGTAAAGGTCAACCGCCGCCCAACCCGGCTTCTCCAGGTAGAAGCACTTTGCTAGGAGAGGAAATGATGGTACCAATGGCAACTATTACTGGGTTTTGTCACTTGGCTAATATATTACAGAAAATATATCAAGTAGACACCAGATACAATAACTTTGTTTTTGTGTGTGAGACGCATCACCATGCATGCAGAATATGGCTAGATACAGAATGACTGCTGATTTGCTGTTAAACCTTTTGTCCTTTACCTTTTTATTAAAATGCTTTGTGGTGGTTTTGAAAGAAGCGCATCGTGTGGATTTTAGTTTGATTAATTGCTTGGAAAACAAAATGGCTTGTTAAAAAGGGACGGATTTCTTGTAGATTAGTCTTGTTCCAAGGACTCCACAGTATTTGACATACACATATCTGTCCGATGCGGACATTCAACCTCTTCTTTTCCTAATAACATAACATTGTTAGCAATGGGGAAAATACCTGGCGGAGTCTGATTGGCTCTGGGGCTGATGTAACCAGCCTCACCTGGTGGAGTATGATTGGCTCTGGGGCTGATATAACCAGCCTCACCTGGTGGAGTATGATTGGCTCTGGGGCTGATGTAACCAGCCTCACCTGGTCGAGTCTGATTGGCTCTGGGTTGGGTGGGGCTGTTGAGTGGTCAGTGTTTACAGGTTGGACCAGCGGTCTCTTCATGGCAGCGGGCCCCCCCCATACCATTTAGATTAACACAACTTTAACAATAAAGCAGTTTGAACCGCCCTGCATCCTCTAGGTATGGAGGAGACCAGAGAAGGGACCTAGGTGGAGTGGCAGCCACCCTGGTGACGTGTATGAATCGCCGTTGCTACAGTGAGCTATTGAGATTTGGTAATAAAGGGGAATATTGGGGCGCTAGCGAGCAGCGGTATGTGAGGACGTGTTTGTACAGAGCTCCCGATGGGGCGAACCTCTTTTAAAAATAAAACTTTTATAAAACAACTCCAACGGACCGTGTATATCTCTGACAACTAAACAACATCAGTATATCACACCGATAGCTTCATTTTGTCATAATATAAGATTACATGACAAAATGCCTAAACTGAAACGCAACAAGAAGGAGGCCTCTGCTAAAGCCCCGGACCTCGCTGAAACCACGTCCGCAAATGAGGAATCTTCAGACGAGGAGACTACAGACCTATCTACTGTCATGGCTGCCATTGCAAACAGCGAAAATAGGATTTTGGCACGGATAGACTCAAGTACAGCTGACCTGAACGCTAAGATAGATGCGCTCCGGGGGGACGTGGCGAAGCAGGAGACCCGCCTGAGCGAGTTGGAGTCCGGCCTGAATACATACTCGGCTAGCTCGGCCGCTACTGAAAACGAGGTCGCCATGCTAAAAGAGAAAGTCGCTTCACTCTGCCAGAAAGTGGAAGAAATTGACGGGGGACAACGCCGATTCAATGCACGTCTGGTCGGGATAAAAGAAGGTTTCGAGTCGTGTGAGGGGCGGCGGCCCACGACGAGTATCGCTAAGCTACTGCAGGAACTACTGGGCCTGAACTTCACCCCGACCCTGGATGCGGCATACCGCGGCGCCAGGCGTGCTAATGAGGGGGGCCCTCCCAGAGTCATCGTGATCAGATTCCACTACCTATGGGAACGGGATGAGGTCTTCCGTACAGCGGCTCGCTCGGCGCCGCTGACCCTGCACGACAAGAGAGTAAGCATATTTCCAGACTACACGGTGACGGTGGCGAAGAAGAGAGCGGCCTTTGCCGAAGCTAAGCGTCTACTCCGAAGCTGCCAGAACGTCAAGTTTGGTGTCCGGTTCCCCGCGGTGCTCCGCATCACCGACTCGTCTGGTCGGGAGAGGCGGTTTGAGGATCCAGGGACAGCGGTGGAATATATTAAAAAGAACTTGAAGCCCGAGGACACTGCAAGTTGATTTAACCAACTGGACAATGGAGACTAGATGTTAATAACAAACTGGTGAGTCCAAATGTGAAAAACTTGAATACCAGGCTTTTTTTCTTTTCTTTTTTTTTTCCCTTACTCGTATGCCGAGTCACTTTACTTTTTTTTACAATGCCCACAACACTGAGGCTCTCAAGAAGTTGACATTCTATATCTCATGGACGCTTAGTGCCTGGTGTTTAAGCAGCAATGCACAGACTTTATTCCTCTCTCCTATTCTATGTTACTATTATTATTATTATTATTTTACCCTCATAATGTGTAATTGGTTTTTATTTTTCTTATTAGTCATGCAGATATAGTGGAGAGATGTCTGTTAACATGGAGTACGTGGAAAGCAATTTAAAGGAGAGGGATGGGTCACAGAGGCGCCCTGGTTCGTTTTCTGTTGTTGCAAATAATTTTTCATTCTAAGTTTAAAGCAATTAATGTATGTCATGGTTCGCCCTGGTTAGGGCCTGTAAGGAAGTTAGGTTAGATGGTTATCTGCAGCACTAAGCTAGAAGAGGGGTGTGCGATCTCGACAGGTTCAGTAGATCAGCATAGGGATTTAAGGCTCTTTTTTAGTTTTAGTTTTGTAGTCAGATGGGGACTTTTTCGCGCTCTTTTATTTTTCCTATTTATCCCAGAAGCACAATGTCTGATACACTTAAGTTAGGCCATATTCGCTTCTTGAGCTGGAACATTAGGGGAATCCATAACCCAGTGAAGCGAAGTAGGGTGTTTGCACATATGAAAACATTAGGAAGTGACGTCATATTTCTACAAGAGACCCACTTACGATCAAGTGAATGTTCAAAGCTAAAGAGAGCTTGGATAGGGCAGTTATTTTGTTCAAAAAATGAGGATAGAGTACGTGGTACAGCTATTTTGATTAGAAAGGGCATCCCATTCACCCCATCACAAACAGTGTGTGACTCCAGGGGTAGATATGTTATAGTGACTGGCAAATTGTACGGCACCCAAATAACATTAGCCAATGTATATGGACCCAACTGGGATAACCCACTTTTTTTCACCGACTTTATAGCAGTATTGCCAGATCTCAATAACAGCCAATTGATACTGGGGGGCGATTTCAATAGTGTTTTACACCCGAAACTAGACAGATCGAATCCCAGACCTAATAGTAAGATCTCAAACTCAGGTGCAGTTATCCAGTCATTTATAGACACATATGCACTTTCTGACCCCTGGAGGAGAAACAACCCAACTGATAGGCAGTACTCCTTCTTCTCCCCAGTTCACCACTCCTTTTCTAGGATCGACTTTTTCCTGGTAGACAGCAGAATTCTCCCTATGGTCAAGGATAGCCAGTATAATAGCATTGTTATTTCTGACCATGGCCCAGTGCAGCTGGATATATGTTTCCCAGAGTGCATCAGACCACGCCGTACGTGGCGGTTTGATCCTCTGTTGTTATCTAGGGACTCTTTTAAGAAATTCATCTCCCAACAAATTGATAGTTTTTTGGAATTCAACCTCACACCAGGTATGCCACTAACCACGGTGTGGGAGGCCCTTAAGGCCTACCTCAGAGGCCAGATAATATCATATACAGCCTATGAGAGAAAGAAACGCAAACAACGCTTGAGCGAACTGTCCCACAGCATAGCAGAGGTGGACCGTAAATATGCAGACTCCCCATCGCCTGAGCTCTACAGAGAAAAACTATTGTTAAAAACTGAATTTGATAACCTCTCAATTAAACAAACCGAACAGTTATTTTTTAAATCAAAACAAAAATTCTATGAACACGGGGAGAAGGCTGGAAAGCTTTTGGCCCACCAAATTAGACAGTCTGCAGCTGCAAGCACTATTCCCGAGATCCAAACGGAACTGGGTGAGAAAACCACCAACCCTAAAGCAATAAATGATGAGTTTAAACAATTCTATATGACTCTCTACGGGTCAGAACCACCAGACGACCCGTCGGCTGTTATAAAATTCTTGGAGGGGCTGACCATTCCGACGATCACCCCAGAGGACAGTTTACAGATAGATGGGGGGATTACTGCTGGCGAAGTAATGCAGGCGATTAAATCCATGCAAAGCGGCAAGGCCGGGGGGCCTGATGGGTTCTCGATCGAGATATATAAAGAATTTGCTGTTAAACTAGCGCCAATACTTAGCCAACTGTACCAGGACATCTTTGAGCAACGAAGATTGCCGCAGACCATGACTCAGGCCATAATTTCAGTACTGCTCAAAAAAGACAAAGACCCTTTATTATGCGGCTCATACCGCCCAATAAGCCTTTTAAACTGTGACTACAAAATTCTCACAAAAATATTAGCCACTCGTCTAGACAGTGTAATACCAATGGTTATTGATCCAGATCAAACGGGCTTCATTCCAGGTAGACAGTCATTTTATAACATGCGCAGATTGTTTAATGTCCTGTACACCCCGCATTCGGCATCTGAGGAGTCCACAGAGGTGGTGGTCTCCTTGGATGCCGAAAAAGCATTTGACCGTGTTGAGTGGCAATATCTGTTTGCCGTCTTGGAAAAATTTGGCTTTGGATCATCCTTCTTGACATGGATTAAAATTATATATAACGTACCCACTGCGGCTGTGCGGACCAATAACAATATCTCTGACTATTTCCCCCTTCACAGGGGTTGCAGGCAGGGCTGCAGCCTCTCCCCTTATTTGTTCGATCTGGCGGTCGAGCCCCTTGCTATAGCCCTTAGAGCAGAAGAAGGTATTACTGGTATCTCCCGTGGCGGCAAAGTCCATAAGGTGGCGCTATACGCGGATGACCTGCTTTTATATATATCCAACCCAACTGTATCGATACCAAAGCTATTGTTGATACTAGAAAACTTTAGATACCTTTCGGGCTATAAATTAAACTATTCAAAGAGCCTGCTTTTGCCAATTAACCGCGCAGACGGAGATTACTCAGAATTTCCATTCAAAATAGAACGTAATATGTTCACATACCTAGGAATTAAAGTTACCCACAAGATGGAGAACCTGGAGAAACACAACTTTAAGTCATTATTAGAACGAACAAAACATTTCATTAGCAGGCCGCATTAATATAGTTAAAATGACAGTTCTACCTAAGTTTCTTTATGTGTTTCAGATGATCCCTATATTTATCCCTCTGAAAACATTTAAACAGCTAGATAGACTGATCTCTTCATTTGTATGGAACAATTCTAATCCTAGGATGAAAAAAATGTACCTGGAGGCTCCTAAAGATGCTGGTGGGTTGGGACTACCCAACTTTCTTTGGTATTATTGGGCGGCTAACATAGTAAAATATATTCATTGGACTTACACATATGAGAATAAGCAAGGTCCAGATTGGGTCCACATGGAACTACTATCCAACCCTTTACCAACACTCACGTCAGCGTTACCACACAACTATACACAGTTCACAAACCCGGTTGTTAAAGTTTCACTTAGGATATGGCTACAGTTTAGGAGACATTTTGATTTAAAGCAGTATAGTAGATATTTCCCAGTAGCAAATAACCACTTTTTTCTCCCATCCAGGTTCGACAACGCATTTCAATATTGGCATAGAAATGGATTGATATTCTTCTGTGATTTGTACTCAGATAACACGTTCATTTCATTTGAAACACTTGAAAATGACCACAATATACCCAGGTCACATTATTTTAGGTTTTTCCAGATACGTAGTTTTACCAGGGAAAAGTTCCCCTCATTCCCTTTCATACCACCTAGGAATCATTTAGATGCGATTCTGGAATTGGATCCTTATGATAGGAAACGTGTTTCTGTGATTTACAATATGATAAGGGACTTGAAGCCGATGTCATGGGATAAAACTAAAATGGCATGGGAGAAAGGTTTGGGGGTTGAGCTCTCTGAAGATATGTGGCAGCATAGTCTAGAACGTATTCATACCTCTTCACTGTGTATACGCCATGGTTTAATTCAATTTAAAGTGCTCCATCGCCTGCACTATTCAAGGGATAAACTGTCCAAGCTCTTTCCCACCGTAGATCCTGGTTGTCCGAGGTGCAGCTATGTACCCGCCACAACAGGACATATGTTCTGGTCATGCTCCTCCCTCAACGACTATTGGAGACAGATATTTGATGTATTTTCCAAAATCTTTGGTCAGACAATAGCACCTGACTATCACACAGCCATCTTTGGCGTACCACCCCCAGGCTGCAAAGTCTCAAATTTACAAGCAAATGCTTTAGCATTTGCTTCTCTACTTGCACGCAGACTCATACTTTTTAGTTGGAAATCAAATTCAGCCCCGTCATTTCTACGGTGGTTGAGGGACGTACTATCTTTTCTACCTTTAGAGAAACTGAGATACAAGATATATAAAGCCCGCCAAAATTTCACCCTGACCTGGAGTCCCTTTATAGAATTTGTAGAAGGTTTTCCCTTTCAATGACACACCCTAACACTAGTGGTGATGGATGGATACAACTGCTTATAACATGCTCAAAACATCAATTTATCTATTATGTGTTGAGATGTTTCTGTCTGACTATTTTTGTACCTGTATTTTTCTGTTTATTATTTCTTTTTTATTCTTGTTTAAGAGCCTTGAGGGTGGAGGGTGGGGGGTGGGAGGATACATTTCTTTTTGTGTCTATGTTTGTGAGTTGTATGCTTGTTAATGAAAAACTGTAAAATAAAGTTTGTAAAAAAAAAAAAAATGACAACATCACCACCAAATTCAGTATGTATTTTTTTTTACTCATTTATTATCAGAGGCTTTTGTTTTATATACAGACAAGTATTTGCAAAGTACTAAAAAGTATTTCAACTCAAAGTACTAAAAAGTGTATATATATATATATATATATAATTCAGTAGTGGTATTCTTGTTGTAGCTGTTTTTCTAGATGGGTGGTATACAGCCCCCTTCACCCAGTCATCACCTGTTTTCTGTCTCTAGCTTCATGGTGTACAGAACCCTACTTGACCCAGTTGCTCCGCCCTCTGTTGACACAACGGCTGTGGAACGGTCTATCTGCTATGTATCTTCTTTTTTTTATCCTTCTTTTTAATTTTATTTATATCAACAACGTAGCTTTCATCGCTGCAAACCTGAAAATTTCCCTGTGACTTGTGAAAAAGTTAGTATTCTTTTTGTTTTTTTGTTCAGTTTCAGACAATTTCGATTTTAGGAAAGTGAGTGTGTCTGTGTTGTGTGTGGTGGGCAGGACATGAGCGGATGAAAAACCCTCTACAACTCACATTAGATATGGAATATCCTGGTGAATATAGGGTCATCCTCATGGTTATATGCTGTTGTCTGTGTAATAATAAAATAATACAGTTAAAGTAATAAAAAATAATTATTATCCTAATGATGTTAGTATAATGTCTTTAACCAAACCACTGATGGTTGATGACAGTATAGAGAGAAGACAGAGGGAAGAGTAGAAGAGCACTTTAACATTATCACACCTAGCAATGATGTCCAGGACACTGACGTTGTTAGCGATCATGAATTAACACACGGACGAAACTGGTATAAACCTCTAAGCAGACAAGTGGCCGTTTGTGACGAGTGTCAGGCCATTTCACAGCCGTGTGTAAACAGGGAGCGGTGAAACCACATCCACACCACAAAGGAAATAAATAGTCATTGTTTTCATTTTCATTTTCATAAATAAGATACAGCAGTATTTGATGCCTGTTCACTTAGCTGATGTATTGCATTTATCACACAAGTAATAGTAACATTAATAATAATATTAATAATGAACATGAAACCACATTTTGTTCTCTTTGCGTGTTCATCCTATTATTACAAAGATGAGTGTGTGTCCGTTTGTCTTGAGATGGCAAAGCAGTTTTTCATCTTCTTAGTACAGGATGGTTTACGTGTTCGTTTGGAGATGTGGATCAGCGGCAGAAAGGAACCTTGGAGAAGACATTATGGTGGTATTCAGACTCCTCATCCGCTCCCAGTGCTCCCTCTCACCATTCACTCCCTCGGCCCGTGGGTTGTTGATGGCTACATCCCATTGTGCTAAACGTACACCATGGAGCTGTTAGCAAGCTATAATGTCACTTTGCAATTGATAAGCTCTCTGAGTAGAACATGTAGGTGTGTTTATGTCTGTGTGTGTGTGTGTGTGTGTGTGTGTGTGTGTGTGTGGTGACAAGGGGTGAGTACATATAAAAAGCATGAATATTCATAAACTGATGGAACCTATCCACGGGTCAATCAGCCAATCAAAACAAAGAAAGCAGTAGCAGTAACCCCTTGAAGTAACGGAAAGGCATTCTGGGGTGTTGAGGGAGGGGGCATGGCATGTGTAGCAGGCACACTCTCGGTCTATTGCTACTGAAAACAGCCCTTCAATACACAACTGCAACCCTGAAATCTGCTTGTGGAGCCCACTTCTGCCATGTCTCTGGAGTCGACCCGCTAAGTGGGTGTCTATCCATTTAGGATCTCGTAGAAAGCGCAGAATAGGGTCCTGGTGCTGCATGTAAAATTGTTCTTCTGCTTTGTTTTATATCGTCTAGTAAAGCATTAGCAACTTCCCCTTGGCTGATCATCAAAAGATAGAGGAAGAGAGAAAGAGGGAGGGAGAGAGACATTGAAATCCAGACACAGACAGATATATAAATATATTTATAGAGAAAAGTTGTCTGACTTATTTAAGTTTATCATTTGAACTATTTGAGTTTAAAGCAGACTAAACAAAGGCTCTATAATACGCACACTTTGACACTGCTTCTTAATAAAAGGATATCACTATACTTTAACATTTTCTTATTCCAGTCTAACAACATGTGTATTAACCAATGGGGTGATACCATTCTGAGGACAGGTACTGTATGTACCAATCGATGGAAGAAACGACTGACAGGACAGGTGAGTATTGACAGATTTGATTCCATCGTTGGGGGATAAACCACTATGACAGAACGATTGGTCTGTAAAGCATTGGTTGCCAAGGTTTTCAGGACTCCAATTACAATGTCTACACTGAACTTGTACACAGTGCCAATGTCTTAACTCAGCAGGCTATCAATGACTTGTCAGACATTAATACACAGATGAATACACTGGAACACATTAAAGTAAGGCGGTATCAAATCAGTATCAGTAAACCATTATTGCTTTGTTTTTTTGTTTCTCTGTGCAAAATAGATAAGGTGCCACTGCTTTCGCGCTGTGATGTAGAACATCATGACACAAAAACGAACAACAACCCATTCAATCAATAAAACAATCCATCAGCAACTCCTTCAAATAAGAAGAATTAATACATTTCTGGGGAAGCTATGGTAGGAAAATAAGTTATTTCCCTCCAGAGTGGGAACATTCACACACAATTCAGATAGTTATTCTGGACCAGCAATGGAGGTTCTTTAAAATCCAACCTGCTCTCCTAATGTCTTCATTATTCATAAATATACACTAAATGTGTGAACAGCCCAGGAGCGTTCAGGACTGATACAGGTCTGGAGCCAGAATAAAAGAATCAACGATCACTACCGTCCGTAACGGCACTTGAAACCGACCATTGTATCATCACAATACAGCTGATATCAACCACCTTCTGTTCCATGTCAGTTTCCTTCCCTGGCAAGTTCTGTATTGTGTTTGTAAAAAAAAAACCTGACATTAATCATCCAGGTTTGAATAATCATGGTGCCACGTCCATTTAAAAACCTTGTTTAATTGTTTTAATTTTAACAAATGTATTAAAAACGTGCATTCACTATTGTAGCACTGAAGTGCATTCATTAGCATTTCCGGACCTATCTGCTTCAGCACACTGACACTGAAACGATTATTACTTCCATTATTTTCTAGCTTTACTGACATTTTCAGATGTGATGGTTTTTCTAAATGTGGACTATTGATCCAACTCCGAAAGAAAAGAAACGTCCTTCAAAGAAAAGTCCTGATTCTGCCAAATGAGATGGAACAACTAGAAATCAGCCCTGAATGAGTCTGTTCCAGTCTCATTCCTGACAACTAAGTGATGCATGGTCAGAGAAATCACATCAGTTCAGATTTCATGACAGTGGATGATTTTTAGATTTCAGATCCACAGCCTTCTGAAGTTCTATCACTTATAGCCACACGTAACGAGGGCAGGATGAGGCTGTTCTTCAGGTTCATCTAACTAACCTGATCTCTATTTGACATATTCTCTGTATTAAAAAAATTATATCATAGCACCACATTCCACATCAAAGTGTTTTTTATTGTGTGAAATGCATGATTGGATGCTGGCCCATTTTTAGTGACTTCTCATGACAAGAAGTCTACTTCCCTTGTCCTTTTCTAGCGGCGTAGAATCTTGAGTACACCTCCCCTCTGTTCCTTTTTGTGCATGGCTTTTGGGCGTGGGGTCCACCTATCCCCTGTGGATGAGCCCCTCTTTACAAGGGCAAACAGCAGTTAGAGCAGAATTAATAGATTGAATACAGTATACCAGGAGTGTTGACATTGTTTAAAATAGTGAATTGATGACAAAGCATCCACTGCTTGAATGGGAAACCGTGCGGTATGAAGATGTAGAGTAGATAAACCATCAGGAGATTCCTGGATATGTTTAGTTTTGTGTTACTGGCATCAGTTGTGGCGCTTTCTCAAGTAAAATACCTCCCAAAAAAAAAAAAACTAAACAAAAACATTGCAATGTAGTCTTAGGTATCAGGCTCTAAACGGCTTGTGTATTTCTGTATGTGGGTGACAGCCCAGGTACACTAAACAAAAGTGCAGCAATAAAAAGCAGATGGACAGGGGAAGCGTTCCCATACGGTAAAGTGTTACTCAGCCCCTCTGACGTGTCAACCTGGTTGTTAAGGGAGACGCCAGCCCAGTCTACCAGCATCATTTCATCGTTTTGCTTTTTAACTCAACTTACTTTAAAAAGTATAAAAAATTGTAATAATCGCAACACTATTAGAGAACCTTTTAACATCAATAAAGTTATACTTTTGACTTTGAAAATCCCTTTTCTGTTTTCCCATTAGTTCCTCAATGCCTGGTCAGAAAGTGGGACAAGTTTTCCCACTCCGCAGTCTATTAAAGCCAAGATGCTTCATAAATATTGATCTCTATTGGGTGGATGTGGGCCCTCCCCCTCTAATGAATGATAGATAGATCAGTTGAGTGTTTGACCCTGTAGAACCTCTCTTTTGCGCCTGAGGTCAAAATATCCGGGACTTTTCTGTGTAGTCTCCCGTCATCATAACAATGCAGGATGTTCACCGGAATCCCAGTGTTCGCTCTATTTGTTTCAACGCTCCTGCACCTCAATGTGAATCTCCTGAGAACAACTGCCAGGGAGGACTTTAGGACCTCAAATTGGATGAAAAGAAAGTTTGATGATAAGTTAAAATCCTCATAATTTGCTATTTTAATTGCTCCTTATACATCGGTCCTTCTCATAGCCCTCCTGGTTTTGAATATACACATCTCACCCCAGGGAGATCAACAACAGGGAGATCCTCCATCGCCCTTTGTTTTGCAGTTTAGTTGAGTCGATTTGTGCCTCTGATCCCCAGAGTGCTGGCTACACCCCATACTGGGGGTCTGTGGTGTTGCCTCTGATCCCCAGCTGAGTTGCGGCTACACCCCAGGCTTGGAGTCTGCGGTGCTTTCTGGTGACAACAGCTCGCTGAGGTCGCTGTGTGACACGCGGGGCACTTCGGTCTTGGGGGTGATCCCGTGAATGAGCTGTGAGGTGGCTCGCGTCACACTGTCGTAGGACGGCGGCGAGGAGATTGTGGAGACCGTCTGGGAGCGCTCCATGGTCGCCCCGCCGGAGCCGTAGTTCTCCCACATCATAGCGGCGATCAGCCCCTCCTTCTCCACCGCCTCCTCCCCGGCAACGCCCGAGGCGTGGCACGGCGTAGTGAGTTGGCGGTACAGGAAGGACGCTGCCTTCATCTGCCTCCGCACCAGGTGGCGGCGGTAGCAGCGCTGGATGACAGATGCAGACACGTCCTCCTGCTTGCGGCGCAGTGTGGTGGTGATGGGCTCATACGAGATCTTGGACGGGTTGGCCATCATGAACTTCTCCTCCATCTGCTGCTTGAGCGCGTCCATCTCGCCAGACTCGCCCAACACGCGCTTGGTGAAGGCGAACAGGATGTCCAGGCAGTGGATCTTGTCACCGCTCACCATGGGTAGGTCCATGCTGATCAGCTTGATCTTGTTGGGCTTGCCGATTCGCAGCGGCTCCGACAGCGTGTCGGCGAAGTCCGATAGCTTGGCGTACTCGATGAACTGCGTGGCCTCCGGGTCAAACTTCTCCCACACCTCGTAGAACATCTCGAAGTCGTCCTCGCTCAGTGGCTCCGTGCTCTCCTCCGTGGCCACGCTGAAGTTCTCCAGGATGATGGCAATGTACATGTTGACCACGATGAGGAAGGAGATGATGATGTAGGTGACGAAGAAGCCGATGCCCACCGAGGGGTTTCCGCAGTTGCCCCTGGCATTGGTGCCAGTGTGGGGCAGCTGGGAGTTGCACTCCTCGGGGGAGTTGTTAAGGATGGGGCTGAGCAGGCTGTCCCAGCCCGCCGAGGTGGTGATCTGAAACAGGCAGATCATGCTGTTCCCGAACGTTTCAAAATTAAACATGTCGTCGATGCCCGCCTGCTTCTTGACGTAGGCGAAGTTGGCCATGCCGAAGATGGCGTAGATGAACATAACGAGGAAGAGGAGGAGGCCAATGTTGAAGAGCGCCGGCAGGGACATCATCAGGGCGAACAGCAGCGTGCGGATGCCCTTGGCGCCCCGGATTAGCCGCAGCACGCGGCCGATGCGGGCCAATCGGATCACTCTGAACAGCGTTGGCGACACAAAGTACTTCTCGATGATGTCCGCTAACACGATGCCTGGAGTAGATAGAGAGAGAAAGACGGAGTGATATAGAGAGAGAGAGAGAGAGAGTGAGAAAGACAGGCACTTCCCTATTGTCTTGATTTATTTATTCATATCAAGGCTGTCATGTCAAATTTCCAGTTTGAACCTACAATTCATTTCCTTGGTAATGTCATCTTCATAAACAAGCATCCGCCCAGCAATTATCCATCACTCATCATCTAACCTTCACACATAACGTATCAGTGTCTTCCCCTCTGTTGCCATCCTGTTTCTCCTCCTTCTCTCTCAGTTTCAGATGGCTGGTTTAATACATAAAGGGCCCTTTCTTGCACGCAGCAGTTGACTTTCTACACCAACGCATGTATCGTGGCTAGTTTGCACGCAGCGCAAAGCTGATTTTCCACCGCAGCAAACTCACGCCGCTAAACTAGCTAAGCCGAGGCGTGTTCTGGTGCAAATGATACTTACTGATCTAAAAATTGCGTCACTGCAATTTCGCCACTGCAAAAATATCTGGTCTAAATGCACTAGCGGATAGCGCAGTTGGTGTTGCTATTTTGCCATGGCAGGTCGGAACTGCAACATAAGCTTACACACACGTAGGCTATACACAGCACAAACATGCAAACAATTAGCCTAATTGAAATAATATGATGTCAAAGATTGTTCATATGCGTGAAACTGCATAGAAAAGCATGTGGATTGTGGGAACATCTTTTTCCATAGGGGCTGCATGAATGAACATTGTAGTAGGCTATGCCATGCATTAAAATAATAATAATAATAATAATAATAAACTCGAGCAAAGTATATCCCAGCCTTCCAAAACAAAATCTAATTTTAGGGTCATGGTTGGTTAAATGATTTGGGAAAGAACAGCTGATACAGCGGTAAGAAGTTGTACTTTTAAATCAATGCATCTGCAAACACTG
>JAOPUD010000112.1:125367-136115 GCA_027122715.1 Trisopterus minutus
AGGGGTGGGTGAGCAACAAAAATGCAACAGGCTATGTGATAAGTATAGTGCTTAAAGACAATGAAAATGCAGACGCTGTAGTAGGCAATTCACAGAGAGAATCTAACTTAAGTACTTCATGCATTACGGAAATATAGGTTTAACCATTTTCAGTGTGAGCGAGTGAGAGAGTGAGAGAGTACAACAGTAGCAACACAGTGGAACACAATGTAACTAGTGCAGCATCAACTTTTGATTAATCAAATAAAGTAGTGTTAACATAAAAAAAAGAAATAATACATCTTTTCACATATTTTGTAGCAAACTCTTCATGGACACCCTGGCAATGCGTCTAAGACCCCCGGGGGTCCGGGGACCGCACTTACAGAACCACTGGATTATAGCATCTAGGTAAACAGTGCTCTGGTAGAGACCTGCGTCGTGTAGAGAGGGGCTGCCGTGGAAAGCCACTCCGCTCCAGCTATATCAATGGAACTTGGCACCCTTTCAAAAATACTTGGACTAAATAAATGGACTTCATCCTTAGAAGAAGAAAAGAGCCTTAGAAGAATCATGGCGAGGAAGTACAAAATATAAATTTGCGAAGAGGGAGAAAGAGCAGAAGGACGGCACAGACAGACGGAATCAGCAGTCAAAATAACGGAGAGGAGAGAGGATGGCAGAGTGAGGGGGTGCCTGTCACTCAGTATAGACAGCAGCTTGACGGGTTCAAACCAACTTTTATTATGGGTGGTATTCTGCCAACGCCACACTGTGACCGATTAAAAGCTTATGGCATTGGGACTCCGAGGGTCTAACAACCTCTAGAGGCAAGGGAGACCAGACCATCCTTACAGGAAGTCTCATCTGCGGTTGCTCAAGGGGCAGGGCAGTGTACCAAAGTATTACCAGGACTAAGGGGTTGAATTCCCTCACCAGTGGTTCAGTCCCTAGCTAAGAGACCAGTCACCTGCAGGGTCATTTTCTGCAGTGAAGTTATTTCCAGATGCTAATGGAAGGGTTGCCCCCCCCCCAAACCATTGCCAGGCCAACCAAGCAAACACACAGAGAGGCGCTGGCGAGGTGTCGAGTGACTTGTTGCTAGGCGACCATCCTTCTGACGAAAACTCTTAAGATCTTTAGAGGCCAAAAATCAAGTGAAAGCACTCAGTCTTACTGTCTTAACCCACTCTCCATCTCTCTCTCGCTCACGCTCTCTCAGTATCTCCCCCTCTCTTTCAGTCGTTCTCTCTAGCCCTCTCTCCCTCCTTCCTCCATCCATTTCCATATTGCTCATCAGCTGGCATTAAGTGAGCTGGCAGCCCCTGTTATGAGTTCCCCGTTAAGACTGATTAAAGCTCCTCTCTCCCTTCTCTCTCTGTGTTTTTGCATTAAATGGCCAAAAGAAAAAGGGTAAAAGTGTTTGTGTGAAATAACCGCTCAATATCACTCCCCCAAATATACAGTAGGTAACAATAATATAAAATAATATAATAAACTGTAATATGATTTGTTTATTATTATTAAAACATAAATATGACGAATGAAAAAGTAACGAATTAAATAACTATGAAAATAAACACATGAAGAAACAGTAACGAGAGACGTCAATATGGCCGGAAACAAACAGGGAACACAGAACCATCGACCAGTCTATTGTCTGGATAAAGCTCTGATTCCGAACCATGGGCCATGGTCTATTTTCTAGAATAACCTTTGATTCCCTCCGCTAACGAGCCCGTTGATGGTCCCCCAAGGAAATAGTCTACTCACATCCTTCATCCCTCCATCCATACGTTCAAACTCCACCCTTCAGCCCCCCACACACACAACGAAAACACGCACACACACACACACACACACACACACACACTCCAACACACAACCTGCAATTCACACCCACCTGCAGACACATGTTCCCTCACAAACACACACCTGCAAACACACACACACACACACACACACACACACACAAACATGCAGGTAGACACATACACTCTGACACACACACACACACACACACACACACTCGGGCAGCTCTAAAAATATAAAGCTCTCAGACGCTGATTGATTGGAGACTCAAAGGGACTCCACAGTGGGAGGAAAGGAGAGTGAGAGCTATAGAAAGAGAAAGAGTGAGGGAGAGAGAGAGATTGAGAGAGGGACAGAGAGTGATACAGAGTGATAGACAGCTAGAGAGACGAAGAGACATAATGAAGAGTGAGAGAGAGAGAGATGGGGTACTATGAGTGGGGAGGCAGAAAATAAGTACAGCTTACGTCGAAAATAAAGAAAGAAAAAAGAAAGTTAGAGATTGAAGGAGAGAAAGTTAAAGGAAAGAGAGCAAGGGGGAACCACTTTGAGAGAAAGAAGTAGACGAAAGTGGGAGCATAGGAGGGCAAGTATGACAGGGAATGAACAGGAAGCAGAGAGAGAGAGAGAGAGAAAGAGAGAGAGAGAAGGAAAGACTGTTGGGGGAGAAATATTATGAGACATGAGACAGAGAGCGATAGAAAAGAGCAAGAGGAGGAAGGAGAAAAAGTAGATAAATTCTTGACTCCCGTGGAGGCAGTTGAACTGTGAGTGAGGCGCATAATTGTCATCATTATGCGGATGACTGATGCCAGTCCACATTGTTCCAGTGAAGTCATGTGGATTGGCTGCTTTACTTTAGATATCTATAAGACTGACAGAGAGAGGTAGTCAACTGGTAAGAGAGAGAGAGAGAGAGAGAGAGAGAGAGAGAGAGAATAATGGGCAAGCGTGGGCAAAATTATTTTTAAAGGTTACAATTACGTAGGGAAAAAGGGAAAAGGAAATAGAAAAATACAACAAATTTGGGTAGAGAGATGGTAGCAAAGAGAGGCAGACATGGAGGTGTAAGAAGGATCAGAAGTTATTTTTAGATGTCAAACTCCCACCTGTTCAATTGGAAAACCCGATTGGTGAACCATGTTCAAGTCATGATTCATTATGTTACACATCTTTGTAAGAAAAGGAGGAGGATAGGGGAAGGAGAGGGGGGACGGGAGGGGAGGAAAGAAGGGGAGCTAAGAAGAGAGGAGACAGGAGAGGAGAGAGGAGGGGAGATAAGAGAAGAGGAGCGGAGAGAATGAGAGGAGAGAAGGGGGAGAGGAGAAGGGAGGAGAGGAAAGGAGGGTAGAGATCAGTAGAGACAGCAGGAGAACAATACAAGAAGAGAGGGTTGAGGGGAGGCCAAAGAACGGACTGAGAATGGAGAGGAGAACTACACTAAACGCCAGCTCACCACTTGTAGCAGCGCCAGGTAGCCCGCGCCCACGTTGTCGAAGTTGACCTTGACCTTGCTCCAGTAGAAGTGAGTATCGTTGAGCGCCAGGCACTCGGTCTTGTTGTTGACGAAGGAGGCATTGTACACGTAGCCCGTGCGGTTCACACAGCGGCCATACTTGCCAGCGAAGAGGTTGACGCCCATGATGCTGAATATGAGCCAGAAGATGAGGCAGACCAGCAACACGTTCATGATGGAGGGGATGGCGCCTATCAGGGCGTTCACCACCACCTAGGGGACACACGTAGGTCAACACACACTCACAGATACACACACACCTAGGTAAACACTAGGGCTGTAACGATACACAGATTTGATTTGTATCAGGATTTTTTTTTTTTTTCGATTGTTCGATACATCCCAAGATTAAAGAACATTTACTTATATAACAATTAACTTAATGTAACATTTAGTTGAAGGATGCTTGCAGATAGGCAAAAAACATCCCCAGCTAGTTTTGTGGTTTTGGCCTAAGTATTTTAAAAGATATATGTCAAATAAATAATACTAATTTGAAAAGTTTGGTAGCACTAACCAGCGTTCCCCCTAGAAAAAAACGGTGCCGGTCAAAGTGACCTGCAGAGGTTTTGTTTTCCGGACAGTTTGATGATTTGCCGGTCAAATATCCTATTATTGCTTCTTAATTAGGCTATGTAGCTTAAATAATGACATAATCAGGGTGTATAGAATGCAACATGTTTAATAGCCTAACTTTCAAATAGATGGGAAAAAACATGAACGTCTGATTCCCAATAACAAGGCATAGTGTTACGAGTAGCATATGTGAGTGGATGAGCGAGGAGAGCGAGTGGTAGCGTGTGTGTGTGTCAAGCTCCTTCACACTGCCGCGCGGCAACTCGCCTCCTCCATTCTTTTCAATGAGGCAGCAGCCGCTTTTAAAAACGCCCTTTCACACTGCTGCACAGAACCCTTTGGCAGCGAGGCAGTTATCAGGGTGTTTGCTGCCTGGCGGTGTGAAATCAGCTTTAAAAAAGCGTGTGTGAGTGTCGCGATTTTGGTTTTGATACGCCTATTATTACAGCCCTATTAAAAACACACACACACACACACACACACACACACACACACACAAACACACAGGGCAACACACACACACACACACACACACAGGGCAACACACACACACACACACACATGTACACTGTGTCAACCCGGCCCTTGCACAGTGGCCTTGGAAGCCCAGGGGGCAGATGGTAGAGCCAGAAATGGGTGGTAGCCCCGGCTACCACCCATTTCCCCCAGAGGGCGCTGGGGACCACATTAGCGCGGGCACCACTAAGCGCAATAAAAAACACCTGGGAAGGAGGAATTTGAACAGACGCAGGTGAGGAGCGTAAAAGGATAACTGATACTCTGTCTGACAGAAGGACGTATGTTTCTAGTGCAGGAGATTGGAGTAGACCGAGATTCCCTCCCCAGACAAACCAATACCCGAGAAAGACGTACCACCCGGGAGGTCCGCCAAGCCCAGTGAATAGTACTGCGTATCAGAGAGGACCAGACCATTTTTCCGTGGTGGGAGATACCCACCCTTCTATGATTTGTAATTAATAAACGTGCCTTTTTCAGCTTAACGCATCAGAGATGTGTGCTGATTGTGGGGAGGCAGGGCAGTACGGAGCCGGGTTACCACATATGGTGGTAAATGCTGACATCTCGACTACTCTACAGGTTTTTTTGGTGGAACACCCAACCCCCGAATCCAGGACCCTGACGGAGCCGCCGCCGCCCTGAGAGAGGCTGCCGAGGAATGAGCCCTCCTCCGGCAGGCAGTCATGTGTTTCGAAATGCGTACAACGCCTGCTTCTCCGATCTCAGCGCCTACCCGGCGTCTCACCAAACTAGGACCGGAGGATGATGTGGAGGCATACCTGGAAGTATTCAAGAGGACGGCTCGGAGAGAGAGCTAGCCGGAGGACCCTTCCTTACTGGACCCACCCAGCAGGCGAGTCAGGATTTGACACCGGATCAGGCAAGTCAGTACCCGATACTGAAGCAGGCGGTCCGCGCTTACTACAGACATACCCTTGCCACCCGGGCCCAGCGGTTCCACGACTGGCGGTTCGACCCCAGGGGCACCGTGAGGTCCCAGATCGCCCAGCACAGACGGCTCATTAGAAGGTGGCTCGCCGGTGATAACAGCCTTAGCATCCTGGATCGGGTGCTGCTGGACAACATCATCCGCCAGATTCCCCCAGACACCCCGAGAACCCTTGCCACCAACCACCGGATCACAAACACTTTAGATGAGTTGATTCGCCAGTTGGAGAACTAGCAGGTCGCCCAACAGCTGAGCAGCGTCGTCCAGCCACAGCCCCAGCCTGTCGAGACCCGTAGGGACAGACGGTGAACGGAGCCACCTCAACGGATAGCACAGCCCGCCCGACCGGTGGGGCTCCCCACCCGGACCTATCGGGGAACCCAGACACCATGGCGGCGTCGGCACAGTCTCTGCTCTCTGACTTTTCCCCAACCGGGAGGGGGTCGGACTAGCCTGGACAGTTTGCCACCGCCCCACTGCAGGACGACACCCTGAAACACGCCTGGAGTCACGTCCTCTCCCATGACGACCAGGCCAGGTAGTTGGTGAGTACCCTACATCACCCACATTTCTGCATCAGGACGGGCCTACTGTATCGGGTAGTAGAGAGGGGGGGAGTAGTGACAGAACAGCTGGTAGGACCTCGCCCGTATGTCAGTAAAGCCCTCTTCATGGCACAAACATGTCTTAGGGGCGCACCTAGGCATGGACAAAACTAGGGATATCATCCTAGACCGGTTCTACTGGATGTGACAGAGTACTGTCAGGCGTGTCCGAAATGCCAGTGCACTGCCCCAAGACCCTCGACCTGAAGTCCATTGATCCTGATGTCCATTATAGAGGTACCCTTCGACCGACTGGCCCTAGACATTGTGTGGCCTCTCCCTAAGACCAGCTGGGGCCATCGGTATATCTTGGTCATGGTGAACTACGCTACCGGCTACCCTGAAGCCCTGCCCCTCCGCGCCTCCACTGCTAGGGCAGTAGCCCGGGAGCTAATGCTGCTTTTTAATCAGATGGGGATAGCATGGGAGATTTTAACGGACCAGGGTTCGTGTTTTATGTCGCAGCTGAGGACCTCGGTGTATCACCCCCACACGGACGGGCTAGTTGAAAGGTTCAACGAAACCCTTAAGCAGATGCTGAAAATGGCCATGGAGACAGACGGGAAGAACTGGCACCAGCTCCTTCCCCACGTCCTCTTTGCGGTCCCCAAGGTACCCTAGGCCTCCACAGGGTTCTCCCCTTTTGAACTGCTATATGGACGGAGGCCAAGGGGACTCCAGAGGCCCGTCGGGTTGCCATACGCGCGGAGATCGCCAAGATGCTCCAGCTCCAGATGATCGAGGAGTCTCACAGCGCCTGGTCCAGCCCAGTCGTCCTGGTCCAGCCCAGTTGTCCTGGTCCTGAATCAGATGGGTCGTTAAATTTCTGTACTGACATCGCCCATCGATGATATTATCATCCATAGTGCCACATGCAACACCTACGGGTGGTAGAGGGGGTCTACCACCCATTTCCCCCCCACGCACGGTGCAATGGAAAACACCTGGGAAGGAGGAATGCAAACAGACGCAGGTGAGGAGCATAAAAGGAGTATTGATATTCTGTGTGACACGAGGACGTATGGTTCCAGTGCAGGATGTTGGAGTGGACCGAGATTCCCTCCCTGGACGAACCAATACACGAGAAAGACGAACCACCGAGGTCCGCCGCAACCAGTGACCAGGACAGTGTATGAGAGAGGACCGTAGAATCCGCCGAGGCTCACAGAGCCCAAACCTTGATTTTCTGTTTTTCCGTGGTGAGAGATACCCACCCTTCTATGATTTGTAGTTAATAAACGCACCTTTTTTATGATGGCTTAACGCATCAGAGAAGTGTGCTGATTGGCGGGGCACTATGGAGCCGGGTTTCCACAACACACACACACACACACACACACACACGCACAGACACAGGTTTACACAACACATACACAGGCACGACACACACACACACAAACAGGTAAACATACACACACACTCTCAAAACACACACACATACACACAGGTAAACATACACACGCATGCACACAGGTAAACATACACACACACCCAGTTAAACATATACACACACACAGGTAAACACACACACAAACTCACCCACACTCACAGGGATACACACACACACACACACTCATAGGTATACATACACACAGGGCTGACCCAAGCCTTTTGGGGGCCCTAAGCAGAATTTGTTTCAAGCCTTTGGGGCCCCCCTCCCACCTCCTATGATTATTGACACAAACGGCACACCATGTCACATTATCAATTGCATTAATACAGGAATGGATTGTGAACTACTGTCCCCCTGGGCAAAGAAGCATAAAGACCCCCCTTCTCCAATTTGTGCAAAAGTGGGTGTTAATGGAGGAGTGGAGCGGGTCTGGGGATCCTCCCCCAGAAAATTTTGAATTTGGTAGATGTGATTTCCCGTATTCTGGTGCATCTTGGGGATGGCCAGCTGGAGATGGGCAATACCTTAATTTGTTCAGATTCATAGCCTATAACCTGACTTGCAGGGCCTGCACAAGCAAACTAATATAGCACTGCTGTAGCTGCCCCCAAACCATAAGTCTACTTTAAAGGCCTAGCCTATATTTTGGTCCATATTTGATTGATACATTCAGGGCTAGGTCGACTTCTGAAACCAGCATCCTAGTCACGTGGTTTGGATCGAGGGCTGAGGCCTGGGATTTTTTCTGTTTGCAAAATGTAACTTGGTTTCTCCAAAGCTGATTCTAGAGAACATCTGATGTGTGTATATTTGAGCAAGGTGGAGTGTAACGTTATTGTATTTTAAGGTTATTTCATGTATTTATTTGGCTCGTTGGGAGCCCACTTGCTGGCTGGTGGGGTGTGACAGGCATGGTAAACTCACAGACTGCACATGACCGGCGCAGGCTGTGACACTAAATCGACCCCCCGTGAGCGAGGTGAAGCCTAGCCTGGACCAGTCAGAGCAAGGAGAGCAGAGTACAGTAGAGTCCCCAGCAGGAGCGTTCACCTCATTCCCGCGGGCAATGCGTAGTCGCAAGACTGTACAAAAAGTAAAGGCTCTAGTTTTTCCTTCGGTTTTCTATTTTTTTCCGCTGTTTACTACGGTCTCTGAAAGTACTAGAGTCCACCTGATCCTCTCGCTCAAGTGCTCTTGATCTCTCTTTCTCTCTCTTTTTCTCTCTCTCGCTCTCTCTCTCTCTCTCTCTCTCTCTCTCTCTCTCTCGCTCTCTCTCTCTCTCTCTATCTCTCTCTCTCTCTCTCTCTGTAGTTCCCTCTGGAATCAAGGAACTTTCTTTCAATAGTTCCTCTTTTTCAAAAAGTTAACAACTCCCCAAGATTCTTGTCTTTTTCATTTTTAAATTGTTATTATTTCCTTCAAGATTTTTTGATTTCTGGATTCCACCATGCATCTTTCTACCGAGCACAAGATTGAGCTAGGACTGACAGACCAAGGGACGGACAACCTTGCCTTCGCCGTGAGTACTCCATGTTTTCCAGATCCCTCCTGTAGTCTTCTGATGTCTTTCAAGAGACACACTTCTCCCTGTCTTCTCCTACTTGACAGGTACCCTCCTCCTCATCACCCATACAGTCTAAATCAGACCTGTGGAAGTTTGGGGTTCTGTTGAAGTTAGTTTTCTTTTTCAGTGGTAATGTTTCAACCCTCTCAACTCTGCTTGTACAGGGGTCCCAGGTTTTTTTCCACTGCTGGAGAGGAGAGCAGAGGCATTAAGGGCAGCATGCATAAAAGCTGTAGCAGGACTGTGGAATGGGCTTGGACCAAAGCGTGCACCGACACAGGAATTCCAATTGAGGCTAGTTCCGGCTAGGTCACGATGTATCAAGCTGATTTAAGCTAGGAGCAAAATGTAAATGAATAAAAAAGTAGTCCTAATTACATTTATGGATCATCAAAAGAAAAGAAAACAGGTCAATAATATGTTGACAAAAAGAGAAAGATGTAAATATGGAAGAAGGAAATAAAGGGTTTGTTGTGAACGTTGTATGGGCAGAGGTCAGACAGCATGGGGAAATACAAGTTTTCACAGCTGTTAACCCCCAGCCCCATATGTCTCTGAACACCAACCTGTGCTGTAGAACCACTCAATTGGTGATCTATGAAATATTTAGGGAAAAGAAAAACCAAATAAACAGGGAACAGCTGTAGGAACAGAGGAAAATATGTAATTTTCTCCCCCCGTCCTCGCTGTCGCGATGTACCGTTTTATAGGTTCAAACGGTCAAAATGGCAAGAAGAACACTGCTTTTTTGTGTGGTTCATTATTTTTGTCTAATTGACAGCACAGCTTCTTTGTTGCATCTTTCTATCCTAAGAAACAACTCATTCATGACATGTAAATGATTTACATCCGGGGGAGATGAGTAAAATCTAGTGTTGTCTTATTTTATCATCCAACTATGAACCCTTTGTAGGATGATGAAATATTTTTTTAGTATTCAACTACTTTTTAGCTCTCTCTCATTGAACACCAAATGAAGTGACTTTCAGTGTATTTAGAGTTCTGTCATTAAAGCAAGGTAGAACCAGCGGAAGTATCTGACTGCAAAAACAGATGGACATATTCGTCATATATGACAATTCATGGGTCATCTCATAAGAAACACAGACAAAAGACAACATTGGCAACGAAAGGAATCTGCCATTAAAGGTGGGATCAGTTTCAACCCCCCTCCCCCGTCCCTCGGGTTAGGACAGCGGTTCTTTTGTTTCCTGTTTAATTTTACTCAGAATCTTTCAGTTCAGCGTCATAGGTCAAGGGAATGTGCTCTTTGTTCACTGCCAGTGTCAAGATCAAAAACCCTATGTCTTGTTTCATAACTATGTCTCCATAACTATTTGTATGAATAAATCAACCATGGTACAGTAAAACATAAATGACAGTCGTCATTTATGTTTTACTGTACTGTTACTATACTGAACTGTACTGTTGTCATACTACGTGTCCTTTTTAAGCATGGTTTGCCTAATCTTCATGGGTAAACCAAATGATGCAGTGTGTTCACGCATAGTTCTGTGAATGTAAAGTTGAGTCAACAGTCTTTTTTGAATGCTTTCAATCCTTCATTCTTTCTTTCCGCATCCATTCATTCATCAGCCCTGATTACTTAAAACACCCTCTAAAAGACAGTGGCGAACCGTGAGCACTACAGCTAGGCCTTCAAACGAAGATTAACCCAAAAAAAATTACTAGGTCAAAATTGCTGTTTTACGCATGCATTTGTGCGTCTGGCACGCGTGTGCCAGTCAAATACGACGAAGAGAACCTGGTGCTGATCGCGGCCGGGTGCATTACATTGCATTATTTAACTTTTTCTTTTAATTCCAGTTCTGGAG
>JAOPUD010000112.1:136215-148526 GCA_027122715.1 Trisopterus minutus
CATTTTCATTGGGCATGTATGAGGCTGAAACCGGTAGCCTAGTGCATCCCAAATGTTTCAACATAAACATTTTAATACAACATAGTCATTAAGGCCTTTAGAAAGATGATGTTTTCTGGGGGGGGGGGTCATGTAGTGCCTATAGGCCTCTGTGGCGTGGGGCCTATAACATTTGATGTATTTTTTTTCCCTTTACATTACTTTTACTTTTTTACTTTAAGTAGTTTTTAAGCCAGTACTTACTTACTACTTGAGTAAAAAGCTTGAGTTGATACTCCAACTTTTACAAAAGTCTCTTTAAACCCTAGTATCTGTGCTTCTACTTGAGTAATGAATGTGAATACTTTTGATACCTCTGGTTTTATTAAAACACGTCCCCTACCACTGAATGTCCAGCTGGCACAATTATATATACCCCAAAAACAGTGGTTACCATCAATATACTACTCGTAGACTACTCTTAGATTTAAGTAGCAAAGACAAAGAAGTTAGAAGTTACGGAGCCTCGCAAGGGACATAGAGGAAAAAGAAATTTGGTTAAAAAAAAAAAGAGAAAAAAAAAATTTGGATTGCGAGATCTCGCAAAGTTTTTGCGTTATATCGCAAAACTCTTTGCGAGATATCGCAAACCAACTTCCGGGTCAGAATTCAGAGGAGGAACAACTAACCACAACAATGGAGTTTGGAAGATTTATGGACATTTATTTTGACCTTGGCCTCAGAAAGGGAGTGCAGAGTGGAGAGAAAGAAAAGCGACGGGAAGAGAGACAAGCAGTGAGATAGAGACCCGCGTCTCACTCCATGAGCTCACGGCAAGTAAACGCAACCTGAATGATCTGAATGAACGTCTGTTGAGCAGCTATTAATAAATATAGATAAATAAACATATTTACTAAACACAATCAACGTGTTGTGTGATTTGCGTCTATAGCCTAATTTATCATCAGCGGACAAGTGGTTGCGCACCTTCATGCAGCGGCAGTGTGTGGTCGCGGTCGCGGGGTGAAAAAAGCCAGCCACTTGTTGTCCTCCCTCCACCTCTCACTGAATTTATAATAGCTTGGCATGCATTTCGCCGCGTCGTTCTCTCCTATTTTGCTTTACCGCGGCCGATAAATTTGGAAGCAGGGAACACACATTAAGTTTTAAATGCAGCACCCAGCCTCACACGGCCGTACTGCCTCTAGCGTGGGTGTCGGACTTCTCGGATATCTTTGAAGCATGGACCGTTGGAGAGTGAGGGCTGCGGAAAGAGGTTTGCGATATCTCGCAAAGAGTATTGCGATATCTCGCAACGTTTTTTTGAGATATCTCGCAAACCAATATTTTTTTTCTCTCTGCTTTTTTTTTTTTCTTTCAAATGTTTTTTTTTTTCCTCGATGTCCCTTGCGGTGCCCCGTAAATTCCAAATCGGCCCGACTGAGCGTTTTTTCAAAGGCGGTGCAGGAGCTAGAGCTCGTTTTACACCTAACACCATTTCTAGCCACTGGGGGATCATAGGCAGGCTAGGGGAACTCATATTAATGTTAGAAAACCTCATAAAGTGACATTTTCATGTCATGGGACCTTTAATATTTACAGAAAGGCCACCAAAGCAGAAGACAAGACTACTCAGAATTTAAAAACCTCTCAGAATTCAAGAATTGTTTAAATAAAAACAGTCAACACAATTAACCTGACCTATCATTAATTCCCTTTAGAAGTAGTTTATTAGTCCCTTGATCTGACAGCACCATAGCATGACGTTGTGTGGTCCCAGTCTTACTGGTCTTCTCATTGAAGTCCAGCTTGTCGTTGTTGGCACAGGGCAGCTCCCGAATGATCTGCCCGTCGTCCTCATTCTTGGCCAGCCAGCGGTCGCACGGGAAGCGGAACGTCATGTCCATCACCTCGTCCCTCACGTCGATGTACTCGATGTGCCAGCCGGGGGCTGGGCCTGTGGCCAGCCGGGGAGATAAAGAAAAACGCATATAGAATTCTTTGTAGGACGATAGAACTAAGATTAAGATGCACCTGATTCATCCCAGTGGAACATGCCTCACAGCAGAAGTATATGACAGTAACAACAACTACAGATTGTACAATTCCTGAATAATTTTTACTACTTTGCTTATGCGTGCATATTAGTATGATTTTTTTACGTATGTGTATATATGTGAACGTATGTTTATGTATTTTATTGTAAGTTTACTTTGTATGTGTACTTATGTATATATGTGTATGAGTATGTTAACGTATTTATATGCATGTATTTTAACGGATGTGTACGTATGTCTGAGTATATCTACATATGTTTAGCTATGTGCATGCATGTGCAATTTTTATGTGTACACACATATATACATATATATATATACATATATATATATATGTTGACTTTGACTTGAACACTTTTTCTTGAATACTGTATGTGTATACTGAATACTTGAATACTGTATATATATATTATGACTGTCAAACGTGTTCATTTCGATTTATTAATCACAGAAAAAAGAGTTTTTCTTTGGCACATACAGTATTCAAGAAAAAGTGTTCAAGTCAAAACATATTGTATGTTTTTTGTGCTGGAAATGTTATTAATTTGACCTTAAAATGCATTGTATGTTAGTGAAAGACATGTTTTGAATCACTCATCTGCCATCTTTTATTTGAATGAAATTATTTGGAAATACTTTCTCTGCAAAATGTGAGTATTAATTTAGATTAATTAATCACAGAGACTGTAATAATCAGATAATTTTTTTATCACTTGACAGCCCTAATATATATACAGGATAGGTATGTGTACGTATGAGTATGTATACATATGTTTAGCTATGTGTAGGTATGTATACAAATATATGTGTACATGTGTATATGTACTTATTTATACAAATGTATGTGTACATGAATATGCATGTATACATTTATGTATTAATTAGATATAGATTAGATATTAGACACATCAGATATTTCATATGAGAAATCAGCTCATCAAGCTGAAAAATTTAGTTTATACATGTTCCTTGGTTTCAATATTTTGATGGGACTGACACTCACGCACACAATTTCTAATAACCGTTATTCTTAAATATCTTAAAAACCATATGTACTATTGCTTATGAAAGCTATATATATATATATATATATATATATAAATATATATGCTTGCAGCAGTGCAGTAATACTTAATAACTTAATAATAAACTTAGTAATACAGACTTTGACTGACCAGAACAATCTTGTTGTGTTGTAGTGACAGCAGTACACACCGATGGTACATTTTACTGCACTGCTGCAAGAGTCTGATGTTGACTCTTGACGGCTTTGGACTGGCATTTGACTTCATGGTCCACCTTCAGTGTTCATAGGCTTTTAATATGCAAGAGTAATTCAACTCCAATTTCACATTACATACAATGTGAAGATAAGTTATCCTACTAAATGGCTTTTGATATAATTTCATAATTTAAAGAACAGACGTGTGTAAACAAAATCTTTGATTTCGGGAAAAGTCATCAATGGACGATTTATTTTTTCTACTAGAGTTCTATTAGAATTGAATTATATTAAGTGGTCAAAAAGCATCAAAGTATCTAAATCAGAATCATAAAAAATACAATTTACGAACAACAAAACTTTGTCTTCTTTTTGTAACCTATTACTAAGACTCATTCCAATCAAGCTACGCTACTGATGAAAATTTTCATGGGGACATTTCATCGAAGTTGAGTAAAGGTTTTCAGAGTTGCAGTCTTCGCAAATTATTCAAGAATATTCTATGATTGTACCATTGTCCAGGATGAAATGAATTGCATTTCAATCTAAAGCTCTCTATGTAGTAATCTATCTACAATGTATTTCTTTGCTCAATTTCTAGTTATTACGCAAAAAACAACAAAGAGTGTTTCCTGACCTTTGTTGTCATGCCACACACGTACTTTGGAGAGCTCTCCTAAACTGAGGATGTCTGAAAAGCGGAATGTGTCCACCTGCTTCCGCTCAAACTTGTTGGATTTGCTGGAGTCTTTCATAGTCAGAGTTCCCGTGTCTCCATTCTCTCCGAAGATAATGAGCCAAACATTGGCGTCCGTGCCGGCCGCTGAGGACATGAATATAAAGAGTCAGATTAACTGTTCCTCAAGATATCACAGGTTCACCTAAAAACAACAAAACCAATAGCTGTGTTACATATACATGAGTTCACAGCTTGATTGATGACGTTCCGTCCAGGGTCGATGTTCTCTGGGGAGTAACGGCAGTGGGTCTGCTGATAGGTCTGAATATGGTCGGACTGAAGCGGCCACTGATTGTTGACAGGCTGTGTACTTTATTCTTACTCATTAACAAACTTCACACGTTTGCACAGACATAACTGGACTCTTCACCAAACTGACACACGCTACTGCTCGCTCTCCTCACTCGTCCACTCACACACACACACTGCCATTCTCGCACACACAGCGCTACTCTCGTAACAATTATTATTGAAAACAGTTAGTTGAACATTATTAGGTCCCGTCCTTCCACTCCCTGTTTTCTCAGTTAAACACAACCACAACCACACTACAACCACATCCAAACACAGCTGGCCATGCCATTTGGACACAGAGCTGTATGATGGCTCTATAGAGGGGAGGGTTACTGTCCGATGGCTTGGCGCCCGGTCCAGGGGCAGATCTACACCGCTGGACACACGGGACTCACACAAATAGGTAGCCTGTGTAATTGCATATGTTGTTTACTTTTAATTATTTAAGCTTTGCTTTTACAGGTTGTGTTATCTAGCCACCCCATTTGTTTACTAGTGTTATCCATCTATCCCTGTGGGAGTGTGTGTGGATGATCACCTGACCCAGTCTGACTGGACACTTTGAGTAATCAGTGTGCACAGGTTAAAGCAGCCATCTCTACACACACAGGGGAGATCTCATGGACGGCAGCGGAACACCCCTGCCATGTTCATTATCATCCTTTGCAATAAACTGGATTTAACACCACCACCCTGTGCCCTTTGTCTGGAGAATCCCAAAAACATCTCCCTCCTTTCAATGTTGGGAGGGGTGAAACTGTGAAAAGACCCCAACCCACAAAGGCAGTTTGCTGTGTTCGGGGCTCACTTAATAGGTTATTGTCAACAGCAAATGTTTGCTTTTGCATTAAGAAGTCCTAGAGACTTGTGAGACCACTGATAACACCAAAGCTCAGACCACTCATAGTAGTGGGCTGACATAGTGTGCTGACTGGAAACAGAAGTAACCAGTAACAACACTCAAGGACAGTGTACCGTATGTATGTATAGAGGCTGTACTGTATGTATGTATAGAGGCTGTACTGTATGTATGTATAGAGGCTGTACTGTATGTATAGAGGCTGTACTGTATGTATGTATAGAGGCTGTACTGTATGCATAGAGGCTGTACTGTATGTATACGGGCTGTACTGTATGTATAGAGGCTGTACTGTATGTATACGGGCTGTACTGTATGTATACGGGCTGTACTGTATGTATATGTAGGGATTGGACCGACCTGAAACGTCGCTGGTCTTGACATTGATGATGTATTCAGTGAGCTCCACCATCTCTACGCCGTCCACCACCGCTGCCATCTCACAGACCAGGGTGTGCTTGGGCCCCAGTGTCCTGGACAGCCAGTCCTCGTAGGTAAACAGGTACTCTTCTTCGGTGGTCAGGTTACGCAGAGTCACCTGGAAGAACAGGGACACTCAGGGAGGGAGCTTCAGGTTCATGATGTAGTTAGATGACCATGTGTCATAACCATTTTGTAACAATTGAATTTTTTCACTTTTGTCACGATTTTATTTCAAGGACTATTTTGGAAATCTGTGCCTTGAAGCATGATATCTTGCCTCTGCAACTTTTGAGCATATACACAAATGTGGGACTTTTTCAACCGTGATATCTCCGTATTTTTTTTTATCTTATCCAAACAAATGACATGTCTAAAGTATTCAGCAAAATCTTCGGGTGCTCACTGTGAAAACTGTATGTATACTGCATGTACTTTAAGAGGAGCAGACTGATTTATTGTGTTGTTGAATCTTGGAGTTTGTGGGTTCTCATTGGTTGAGGACGATGCTTGGTGTGGTTCCTGACTGCTCTCGTAATCTGCAACTGTGGTGCTGGTGGGCTCTCCTAACTTCCAATAGCTCGTACCATATTTCAGCCTCACTTTAAAGTCAAATATTCGATTCGGAAGAAAGAAAATGAGAAAACAATAAAAAAATATTATGATGTCTATCATTTACTAGTGTACTGGTGGTAGTTGTAAAAGGTATTCTCAAGACAGATAATAGTCAAAAAACCGTAACAATATTTTATATTGGTTACATTACAAAATATAAAGATAAATCATAAACATAAATATAACATGCCCACTTTGATGCCGCTTCAGTGATAGTTTTTGTGTCTGTATTTTAAATGAATTTGTATTTTTTATAAATCCCAATCTCCATCTGTATCTATTGAACATATAATGGCAGCCAGACACAGGGTTCTAGTTAGACGGCCTCAAACGCAAACGTTGAAGCGCATAGTCGAAGTAGCTTTGTGGGCGGTTCTATGGAGCTGTTGCTATTATGACGTGGATAAATGAGCTTTGCGCCCGGCGCAAATCTAAAATGGGTTGGTCTGAAACGCGTAGGTGTGTTTTGGGCGCAATAAACCAATGAGAGTTCACCTGCCATCCCCTTTAAGAGCTGGACTTGAATTGGACTTGACCAGTTGGTATTTTGACGTTTGCGTTTGCAGTCTCCGCTGAGACAGATGCATGAACACATACAGAACACAGAATTTCAAACTTCAAATGGCTCAGATTATGGCCAAATAATAGGGATAATTCACACATGGAATGTGTGAATTATTATAATTATGAGTTTCTTCTCAGAAACACTGATTCGACATGTAAATTGCAGCAAAGACAACTTAACACATATGATATGTCGGACCAGTATTGTATACAATATCGTTACTGACTTGTGTTCATAATATGCATGTGTCTCCCCGTTAATATACATCGCCATGGACAGTATTATATGTTAGGCCTACGTGTTTAGTTTGCGTGTATCTAAACAGATGGGTGCACACACACACGCACGCCAAGCATTCATTCATTATTTTAAACACTCACATCGTAAAACTCTGGGTTTTCTCATGATTGTCTGTGTAAAGAAAATATGTGTATGCGGTACGGTGTTTGCAGATGCATTGATTTAAAAGTACAATTTACCGCTGTATCAGCTGTTACACAAGATTTTAAAACTATATTTTGTTTTGGGAGGCTGGAATATACTTTGCTCAAGTTTATTATCGTTATTATTATTATTTAAACACATGGCATAGCCTACTCTGTGTTCATTCATGCAGCCCCTACAAAAAAATAATGTTTCCACAATCCAAATGCTATTTCTATGCAGTTTCACTCATATGAACAATCTTTGACATCATGAGATTTAAATCAGGCTAATCGTTTGCATGTTTATGCTGTGTATAGCCTACGTGTGTGTAAGCGTATGTTGCAGCTCCGACCTGCCATGGCACGTCAAAATAGCAACACCAACTGTGCTATCCGCAAGTGCATTTAGACCAGGTATTTCTCGGTCATTTGCGCAATTACAAAAGTAAAATAGCAAATAGTAAAGTATCTTTGCGCCGGAACACGCCTCCCCTTTTCGCCGACATGCCTCTCCAGGCGCAACTGTAATGGTGCCTGGTTGCGCCGGGGGAAAATCTGCTTTGCGCCGGGTGCAAACTAGCAACGATACATGCATCCGTGTAGAAAGTCAATTGCACTGAGAGCAAGATAGGGCCCTAAGTGTGGTTTACTGAACTTGAATTAAAAAATATATATGTATTTTTTTTGGGGGCGCCCCTGATGGCCAGAGGGCCCTAAGCAGCCGCTTAGTTTGCTTAATGCCTCGGGCCGGCCCTGCATACACATGATTAAAGACAAACAAACACACACAGGTATACATACACATAGACCGTCAACAACATACAATGATGATACATTTCATGACATAACATGCCCTTCCTTCCCACCACACACACACACACCACAAAACCCATTTTTGTTTAACGCAATAACGCAACAAAAGAGCAGTCACTAATTGCCAGTACCTAGTTTTGACATGCTGGTGAAATCTGGCCAATAAGATCCCTGGGCCGGGAGTCTGGACTCTAAATGTTCATTAGTGTCGTCCCAGTGCCGTAATTCTATTTCCCACTCAGATCCCCTCAGAGGACATGCTGGGCCCATATATCACAAACAAACACTCCTCATCTCCATTACACTGTGTGACAAGAGAGAGAGACAGAGATGCCAGAGAGATATAGAGAGAGACAGAGAGAGACAGAGAGAGAGAGAGGGGAAGATAGTTAGAGAGAGGGAGAGAGAGAGGGAGAGCTACTACTAGCTGTGTGTAACACTCACACACCCACAGCCACCGCCTGTTCCTACAAAGTTATCATCCATTCAGCGTTCCCCAGTGTACCCATAACCCACCACTGCCACCCAGAATGCCGCGCTGCTGAGTAAGCGCCGCGTCGTGGTGCTGGGCGCAGAGAGATGCCAGGATGCCCGATCTTATTAGCCAGATAAATAATGGGGAGCAGGAGTGAAGGGGAGGAGGTGGAGGAGCAGGAGGAGGAGGAGGTGGAGGAGCAGGAGGAGGAGGATGAGGAGGAGCAGGGGAGGAGGTGCAGGAGCGGGGAGAGGAGGAAGAGGAGGAGCAGGAGGAGGAAGAGCAAGAGGATCTTATAAGCCAGATAAATAACTAGAAAATGCATTTCCTACAGAAAACGCATGTGAATGCTGACAGCTCAATGAAAAGCACAAAGCATGGCTGAAAATAAGTGATGGATTTCATGATTTGTTTTCTTGAATCAGTTCGCGTTGGTCAGTTTACCAAGAAGAATCGTTTGAATCGTTGGGCCGTTTCCCGTAGCGGTTAATCGGTTCTCCGCTGAGTCGTTCAGACTCATCTCCTCCCTCGTTCTCATTCAAACGAATCACGAATGCATGTTCTCAGCTGAGTCGGTCAGACTTGGCTCCTCCCTCGTTCTCATTCACAAAGGAAACGAGACAAACTGAAACAGGGAATCTGATCGGTTCGTGCTTGTTAAAGAGTCGTTCATTCGAGCTGATTCGTTCGCGAATAACCCATCACTACTGAAAATGCAGAAATTTTAAATTTATTGATCTGAAGAATCTGAAAGTAGTAGTAGGTGAATTATTATTAGTAGTAGCTGAAGTATTATTAGTAGTAGCTGAAGTAGTAGTAGTAGAAGCTGAAATAGTAGTAGTAGCTGAAATAGTAATAGTACTAATAGTTGAAGTAGAAGTAACTGAAGTAGTAGTAGCTGAAATAGTAGTACTAATAGCTGAGGTAGAAATAACTGAAGTAGTAGTAGCTGAATTTGTTTGGTAATGGTATTCTCTTTAAGAGAATAGCGGAGCCGGTGCGTGATTAAAAGTAGCACAATAGGGCTTCAAAAACCAACTGAAAAGAAGCTGACTTGAAACTTGAACTGTGATTCTGAATAAAGTATAAATGCTATCGAAGTTTGGATATTATGAAAGATACAAGTGTGTAGATTTGCTACATTTTTTGAACGAAGGTAAACGGTTGAAAATGCAATTAGTTACACCATCTTAAAGGGGTAGTTCGGGATTTTGAACATCTGACCTCCAAGTGCGCCAGTGTGTTATTAATCATTGGAGACCATTTTCAACACTTTTCATTCAGTCCTTCTAGTTGCAGAAATTGCTTGTGCTAGGCTAGCGCAAGTCGAGGGGATCTGCTAGCCTGCCAACAAAAACAGTTTTACCCAGAATTTTGCCTAGAATCAGGCTACGGCAGCGGCGGACTGATATTACATGAAGTGTGCTTCTCTGTTTACCTTTACCAGAAAGTAGTCCCCCAAAATGTAATGTGATCATTGCGATACCAGGATAGTTTTATTTCTAATATTATATTAGATAATATAATTAATATAATAATATTAATATTATTAATAGTACTTTGGAGCGAGTAAAACTGTTTTTATTGCCAGGCTAGCAGATCCCCTCGACTTGCCCTATCCTAGCACCAGCGATTTCTGCAAGTAGAAGAACTGAATGAAAAGTGTAGAATAGAGAAGAGCGGGAGGAAGAAAATAAGAGGAGAGAGGAGAATAGTTCCCATAGTGAGAACTGATTTCATTATCTCCTCTAGAGATATAGCGAGCTCTGGATCTACTGCAGTCCGAGCATGGTTTACACCTAAAGCCTCACGTATTTGTTGTCTGGTCTCCACTTAAATTCACAGCTACAGTTCAGTTTGTTTACTCTATTTTTCAAACACTTGCATATTTAATGCTTGTTCTCTCTTACCAGTCATGATAAATTTGGTGTATCCTTTCTGAATAAGGAAAATGTTTCCAGGTAGCCAAATAACAAGGCCGTACTTTATAGGACTATAAATATGTTCCACATTTTAGAAATGCTTCCAAACCTTGAATATTATATCACAAGCTGGATTGGTTTGACACAAGGACAGAAAATGTTTGGAAGATTTTGAACCAATGGAATTGAATGGCCAATCAATTTGTCACGGTGTATTCCCTGCTCATTGGCCACTGACTGACATGGACTGAAGGCTTTCCACAAAAAGGCCAGATAAAAGCAAAGACATGAAGGAAGCGCAGAGAAGAGAGAATATAGAACAGTATATAGTGTAGAGAACACAGATAAACTTTTGATAATACTGACAGTTTATCATAGGTCAATGGGAGGAGGATGGACAGTGTGTCAGTTGGTTGTTTGATTGAGCATTATGGTGTGGAAACAGCCCCTCTAAACATACAACTATTTGAAACAATTGCCATGGAATGTCGAACTGTTTCACCTTCCTCGCAGATTGATGATGAAACAATCCAATAGAAATAGAAGAGATGTGAAAACAGAGAGAAAATAAGATTTGTACATGTTGGAATCATTTGGATGGAGTTCCTGCATTTCTTCAGCAACAGAAAAACTGTAGAAGCTTTGATGGAACACTGAACTGGATGGTACGATTCCATTAGAAACCACCACTTTTTAAATCAATAGAGGGCCACCATACTGGGTAAAAGTATTGGCCTGCTGTTACAAAAATGCAGAGGTGGAAAATTGCAGGTTGATGTAATACACCCTGCTATTTCGGGCCAACCACCTGATTCGCTAAAATTAGGTACATATATTGGCGTGAAATCAGACGTATCACTGCATTGGATGCTGCAACAACCTGGAGGGATTTTTCTTTCTTACTTTCTAAACCAGTGACTTTCCATCACTGAGAACATGGTAACAGCATTGCACATTAACTATTGTCCTAATGAACATATTTTGGAGGTGATTGCAGATATACACGTTATCATGGATTAATTTTCAAGTCAAGTCTTTGGATGCAAATCCCTGCCATAATGTTTAGAATTTTAAAAGCCACTGAATTTTGCATATGTAAACACCATTGAATTCATTACATTGAACTATTATACTTTTAAACCAAGATCATCTCAATATATATTAATTTTGAATTCACCTCTTTGAAATTCAAACATGGTACTTCAAGTTGAACCATTTCTAAATACAATTTCACTGTGCACTAATTCACACACAAAAACTCAAGTTGCAGATATTTAAAATACAATATTTATTTCTCATATTCAAGTGGTGAAAATACGGACCAGAAATTCAAAGCCATAAAAATTCAAACTAGGACAGGCCTAAGCAATCTAGACTGAATGCAATAAAATTGATTGCCGGCCTAAGAGTGTGGCCTGTAAGTCATGTGTTAAAAAACAGTAGAGAATTTAAGCATTAAACCCAGCGATGGCTGACAGTGAACGGGAGGCTCTGGTATGTAGTCCAGTTTAAGTAACTTATGTCTGTTCAAACTTTGACCTCAGTAAGCAGGGGCTTAAGGGTCCAAAACCAACATAGCAGCTATGATGACAGCAGTTTGTTTGACTATATTCGGTCTCGATTGCTTAGGCCTGTCCCAACTGCTACTTCAGTTATAATTTTTATAGCTTAAAATTCTCGGTCCGTATTTTGACCACCAAATCATCTTTTTGAAATGGTGCAAAATGGTGCCATAATTGAAGAGGTGAATTCAAGACAAATAAATTCAGACAACCTTGTTATCAAAGTAGAATATTTGGTAACACTTTATAATGAGTACACACTATTGAGCATTAGTTAAGCATTAATGAATATTGAATTCATCATTTGTAACACATGAGGAGTCATTAGTATGTAGTTTATAAACACAGTTATAAATGTTTTTTC
>JAOPUD010000112.1:195387-213935 GCA_027122715.1 Trisopterus minutus
ATCTGCTTGTGTGTGTGTGTGTGTGTGTGTGTGTGTGTGTGTGTGTGTGTGTGTGTGTGTGTGTGTATGTGTGTGTGCTCAGGCGGACCACCTGAGCCCTGTTCACCTCGTTTAACTCGTTAAGTGAATCTGACCAATTAGGGGAAGGCAGACTGCCCCTGCACTTAATACACACACACGCATACACACACACACAATACAGACACACACACACACACGCACACACAATATAGACACACACAGACCTTACAAGCATAAAATGGCCACGGCACAAAGCCAGCTGAGCCGTCCAGTCTGTGGACGGCTAGGAGAGAGAGAGAGAGAGAGAGAGAGAGAGAGGAGAAATAGAGAGGGACGAGGGTAAACAATGGCGTGAAATGGACAGAAGGGAGTTACAGAAAAGTGACAATTATTGAAGAAAAACGTCATTACAGGGATTTCTTCTCAAGGTTGTGTTCTTAATCAAGGTGGTGCTCTAATGAAGGTGGTGTTCCTACTCAAGGTGGTGTTCTTAAACAAGGTGTAGTTCTTCATCAAGGTTTTTTCCCTTCCCTGTAACCTCAGGGCTTCACTAATAAAGTGTTCTTTAATAAAGTGTACTTAAATAAAGTGTACTTAAATTAAGTGGACTTGTTTGTAAGGTGAAGTGGAAGGCGTGAGGAGCAGCCACAACATGGCTAGGGAGCTGTGGTCAAGCTGAGAGACTATTGGCTGCTCTGTTAGCAGCAGGGCGCTACATGCTACAGCTGCTCAGCCGTCTGACACCACCGATCAGCTCTTCAAAACCACTCTGAAATAGGCCAGCGCCGTCCTAGCCAGCAGGGAGGTGTGTGTGTGTGTGTGTGTGTGTGTGTGTGTGTGTGTGTGTGTGTGTGTGTGTGTGAAGGGGTTCTCCACACACTGGGAGGATGCTGGCTCAGGGAAATTCATTCAGGTGGTCATTAGTCATTAACAGAAAAAACACCTTGAAAAAATGAATTTACCAGCTGGTGTTCCCTACTGCACCCGGCCGAGAGAGGGAGAGAGAGAGAGGGGGAGAGATAGAGGAGATAGAGATAGAGAGAGATAGAGGGAGAGAGAAAGGAGAGAGATAGAGGGAGCGAGAGAGGAAGAGGAGAAATACAGAGGGAGGAGGGTGAACATTGGCGTGAAATGGACAGAAAGGAGTTACAGAAAAGTGACAAGGAGGTAAAGAGAGAGAGAGGAGAGAGAGAGGAAGAGAGGGAGAGATAGAGGAGAGAGAAATAGAGAGATAGTGGAGCAAGGGAGCGAGCGAGAGAGAGAGATAGACAGATAGAGGAGATATGGGGGAAGTTCAGGCTCAGATTCTAGTTTTCAACATTGTTAGAATAACTTCAGCCAAACATCTTGTTTATATAAATGTTGAAATAAAGAATCTCTTTACATTGAGGGGATGGGGAGGTTGTGTCCAAGCGACGAGAGTTATGGACTCATCCTTGCCATCATGGATTTCTGCATCTCGATGATGAGGAATGTGCTTCACGCTGGGTTAAGTCCGAACATCTGTCCTGTCTTCTCAATGTTTCAAACATGGCATTAAAAGGAACGGAACTCAATACATATTGGTCATGGAAGGCAGTCATGTCAACATATGCTTTGCTCTCCACATTGTTTTTCTGTTATAAAGCACAACGTAACAGACCACACTGTAAACCCAAACAGTTAGTACTAGCTCATAACTAATAATAATAATAATAATAAACTAGTCAACAAGTGTTGAGCTCTGTTAAGATTTATGCCACTTTAATTGAATAGGGCTCAGTATTTTATAGCTAATTTGTGTGGAACGCTCAAAAGCTTAAGAACCATACAAGTAGTGTCATGACGTTATCGACGTCTTGACATTATGGTAGGTGGGTCTTATCGCTCCCTCACGAAAGCTGAGTCAGCCATCTTGGATTTGCCTTGATGCGGGGAAGTTTTGGCCAGTCCGTCTGGATGTGGAGCACAGTTTAATTTGTTTTTATTTGTTTGTAATGCACACTTTTATCCCCCCTCTTCAAACCACAACCACCTCTGTTTTTTTCATTAGTCTTAGTGTCCTCGTTTTCTTAAGCGCCGTCTTATCATCAGCCCTGATTTGGTAAGTAACGCTAACGTTTTTTTTAAATTTAATTTCGATAAATAGTTACATTTACCTACTTACATTTGGAACTAGGAATACATTTGTACAATGAGCACAGTGAATATTTGTTGTAAAAAGTTTACAAATCCAAGTAATTGTAACTAGAAGTTGTTGAATGTGACAAATTGTAAGATGAAGTAACGTTACCAGCGTTACTTCGACAGTGTTACTACAACATTTCCCATAATGCCCGGGAAAATCAGTACGTTGAGTATACTTATTTCAACAGGTGTCCGCGTTACACAGTCAATATTTTACATTGTCAAGCAGTGTGTATGTGTGTGCTAGCGTGAAGCCAACAATGCTAAACAACATAATGTATGTGAGTGTGTTATCATGATGCTAACCAGCCTATGTTTGTATTTCTTCGTAGGCTCAAGTGTGTGGTTGTGAAATCTCGAAATCATTTAAACAGTTCAGGATGTATTATGAAATAGTGTTAACAATTGGTTTTGTTTTGTGTTTCCACAATCATTCTTTTGCTATTTCTTTAAATGTTTTATCTCAACTGTGGGGTCCACAGAAAAATTAGTTTGATCACTTGAACCCTTCATTAATACTTTGTTAAAAACAAAAACATCAACAACAGAAATAGCAGATCTATAAGCACACAACTTTGATGCTTTGCTTGTTAATAACTAACTTGCTCATCTTTTCATTTTTGCTATAATTAGTGTACAATGAATGTTTTTGATAGATTTGGAAACTTTTTTATCTGTATATTCACTTTTTAAATTTCATTCATCATTATGTATTGAAAAAATGTTGTTTTACATTAATGAATCATCTTTGTGCGCATGTTTTGTTCAGATATCGGACTACAAAGAATGCTACAGATAGTCAGCGTTTCACTATCAGACAGATGCCAATAGGTGAGTTCTGTAAATTGTGTACTAATTTGAATTTCAAAAAATAATTTGCCCGGAATTATTTACAATGTTTAGATTTTTTGCAGCAGAACAGACATCATCGAATTACTGATGTGTTGTCAACTGGTTGGCACAATCATTTTCCCCCTCATTCAAAATTGTAGACACATTTTAACTGTGCAAAAAAGGGCTGAAATGGTTTAGACTTCAATTTAAAATATTTAAATTGCTGGGTGAAATTGGCCCAATGAAGTGGAAGTGCAAGTTGTGTTCTGCAACTTCAAATACCCGGGGACAATTATTTTGGCACTATACTGTACTGCATACCCAATTTCAAGAGTGTTCCCCCTGCCATGTCTCTATGTCAGTTGCATTTGTACTTTTCCATCATTCGAAGTGATGAAAGCTCATCTGTCAAGATCTCATAATGATTAACGTAGAGTAGATGCAACTGAAGGAGCATGTGTTTTTTTTACGTGTCCTTTGTGTAACTTCAAGCAGTCCTTTTCTGAGGAAATTCTATTTGGTCATTTGAGAAGTAATTTACGAAGTCATGAGATGGTAGCATGCCCATTCAAGAGCATATGCACATGCTTATGCATACTTTTGTGTTTAATGCACACAAAAGTAGAAAACATGGTGGTAATTTAGACTTTGGTGAATGTGTTGTATTGGCAGACAATGATAGTGCCCCAGTTGTAGTTTCAGCAGAAAGTCTTGGGGAACCTGCTGAAAGTCACAGTGCAGGGTCTGCGGACACATTTGATCTCGATGAGTTAAACGGTCAGTGTGACACAGACACTTTAAGAGCCCAGTTGAACCAGAACTTGGCATCATTATTCTTGAAGATGCAATCTATTCTTCATGTATCTGACATGGCATCTCAGGAAATAGTGGAACCTTTGAGTCAGATATTTTCCTTGTCCCAACCGATACTCAAACATGACATCAGAGAGGTCTTACAGAGTCATGATATCACTGTCAGTTAAACACTTAACACTAAATGAGGTTGTCAGTACTATTATGGACAGTGATATTATTGTCAGTGCCACAGCTAAGGGGAAGCAGTTATCCTCAACCAAGAGAAGGAAAACCTTCATCAAAAAGAATTACCCTGTGGTAAAGCCTGTACAGTATCTGCTACAGCCAGGACACACAGCAGTGCATGTTCCCATTCTGGAGATGGTACAAAAAATATTCAATCATACAGATATTCTGGACAAAATTAAAGAAACAAAACTGGCACAAAACAGTCATTTATGTAAGCCACCAAGATGGTTTGTACTTCAAAGAGAACCCATTCTTGTCTTCAGATGAGTTAAAGATAACACAGATTTTGTACATTGATGATTTGGAAATAGTCAATCCACTTGGCACATCACGCAAAATACACAGAAAATCTGTTCAGTATACTGGATGCTGATCTTCCCAGTAAATACCGATCAGCCCTGCACGTGATTCAGCTTGCAGCTTTATGTAAAGTGGTTGACATACAGACATTTGGCTATGAAAAAGCAATTGGTCCTTTGTTGAGAGACTTCTGTACCCTTGAACAAGATGGGGTATTCATTGAGTCTATTGGTAAAGTAGATCAAGGAACAGTCGACAATGTGTGTGGTGTCTGACAATCTTGCAGCCCATGATTTGGCAGACTTTTCGAAGTCTTTTAGAGTAGAATATTTTTGCAGATTCTGCACAGTGACACAAGCTAAACTTCAGACCCATGAAGTTGCAAGTGCCGAGTTCAGTCTTAGAACAAAATACAGCCATAATACTGATGTGCATGCTGTAATGCATGGGGATAGTCGTCAGAATGGTGTTCGGGCAGATTGTGTCCTGAGCCAGCAGCTAGAGCAGGCATGGGCAAACTACGGACCGCGGGCCGTATACGGCCCTTTGGGCTTTTTAAGCCGGCCCGCGGAACTTGTCCTAATATATATATATATATATATAATTTTTTTTATTTATTATTATTTATTTATGCCTCGGAAGACACATTGAGGATTAAGATCCTCATTTTCAATGGTGCCGAGGGTATATTATTATTATTAAATTACATTTTACCTTTCTCCTGTAATGCCCCCATTTCCCCTCTAGATGGCGCATGATCTCGCAATGCATGTGTGGGCCGTAGCGCCAGTTACAGGGTTTGTTTATATTTCTGAATTAGATACGGTGCTCCCTGCTGTGGAATGAGTGGATCACGAAAAAGAAAAGTTGACAATGAGTGCAGAGTTTTTAACACGGAGTGGACAAGAAAATACTTCTTCACTGAATTCCAATCGAAGGCTGTATGCCTGACAGAGAAACTGTCTCGGTTTTCAAGGAGTACAATATCAGCCGTCACTTTACTACGAAACATGCGAACTACGCTAGCAATCTGTCAACGCAAGAACGGGTGGCTACGGCTCAGAGGTTGGCGGCTAATTTAAAGACTCAGCAAAACATTTTTCACAGACAAAATGCGATTCAAGAGTCAGCTACCAAGGCAAGTTTTTTGGTTTCATACGAAATAGCAAAGGCTAGCAAGCCTTTATCTGAAGGCGAGTTTGTGAAAGAATGCATGGTACAGACAGCAGGTATCTTGTGCCCGGAGAACAAAAGCAAATTTGAAAATGTCGGTTTATCACGCAGGACTGTGACTCGCCGTGTGGAACTGATTGATGAAAATATAGTCAGCCAATTAAACAAAAAGTCTGATTCCTTTGAGTTATATTCATTAGCACTGGATGAAAGTACGGACGTAAAAGACACTGCTCAGCTCCTCATTTTTATCCGAGGCATTGACGACAGTTTTACAATAACAGAGGAGTTTTTGACCATGGAGTCAATGAAAGGAACAACGCGGGGAGAGGACTTGTATAACCAGGTGTCTGCTGTCATCGAAAGAATGAAGCTTCCTTGGAGTAAACTTGTCAATGTCACAACGGATGGATCGCCAAATTTAACTGGCAAAAATGTTGGGCTGCTGAGAAGAATCGCGGATAAAGTGAAAGAGGAAAACCCTGACCAGGATCTTATTTTCCTTCACTGCATCATCCATCAGGAATCCCTGTGCAAGTCTGTATTGCAGCTTAATCATGTCGTGAATCCAGTCGTAAAACTCGTGAACTTTATACGAGCAAGGGGACTTCAGCACCGTCAGTTTATCGCGTTCCTGGAGGAAACTGATGCGGATCATCAGGACTTGCTGTACCACTCTCGCGTCCGCTGGCTAAGTTTGGGGAAAGTGTTACAACGAGTGTGGGAGCTGAAAGATGACATCATTGCATTTTTGGAGTTGATGGGGAAATCTGACGAGTTCCCTGAGCTAAGCGACAAGAACTGGCTTAGTGACTTTGCGTTTGCTGTGGACATATTGTCACACATGAATGAGCTGAATGTGAAACTACAGGGGAAAGATCTGTTTGTTCACGACATGTACAAACATGTGAAAGCCTTCATCTCCAAGCTCACTTTGTTCTCCAGACAAATTGCGAACAAAACATTCGCTCATTTCCCCACACTTGCCATGCAGGAAGAGGCACCGCGAAACGCAAAAAAATACTGCAAATCACTTGAGGACCTGCATGGAGAATTCAGCCGTAGGTTCTCTGATTTCGAAAAAATTTAACCGTCACTTCAGTTGGTGTCCTGTCCCCTGTCACAAGACCCTGACACAGCACCAGAGGAGCTGCAGTTGGAACTGATTGATCTTCAGTCTGACTAAAGGAGAAGTTCAACTCTGTTAAACTGAATGACTTTTATGCTTCACTTAACAAAGCCACATTTCCAAACCTCCGGAATGCTGCCCAGAAGATGCTGACTTTGTTTGGCTCGACTTATGTATGTGAGCAGACATTCAGCGTCATGAACGCCAACAAATACCGTCACAGATCAAGGTTAACGGATCAGCACCTCAGCTCTATCCTGAGAATTGCCACAACCAAAATAACTCCAGACTTGGATGCACTGGCAAAACTGGGAGATCAACACTGTTCCCACTGAAACTGAAAGAGATGATGTGCTGCTGCAGCGAGGTAGGAGCCAAATCTCCTACACACAGCCTGCGTGGCTGTTAATGTAAATAATAAAGATGAGGTAAAAACATTTTTTTTTTTTAATTATTATTATTTATTATTTACAATTTTGGTTTGGGCGCAGTGAGGTAACATTTTTATTATTATTATTACTATTAATTATTTACAGTTTTTGTTTGGGCGCAGGCCTCAGATGTTTGATCAGTCACGTTACGACATGTTTTTGCATTGTTCATGTTCTTGCAAATAAAAAATGTTACCTGTTAAAGGCCAAATCCTTTCGTGTGATGATTTTTACACGTCATTTATATTAGTTCACGCAAACACTCCATCCATCTGTTCCTGGCCCGGCCCCTCTGTCAAATTTTAGAACCCAATGTGGCCCCAGAGTCAAAAAGTTTGCCCACCCCTGAGCTAGAGCATTTTCATACTGTCAATGGCTTTCCACCTGATGTCCTCCACATTCTTTTTGAGGGAATTGTGCCCGTAGAGCTCGCCCTGTGTATCGGAGAGATGATCCGTCACAAATACTTCACCCTTGAATATTTGAACGAGAGAATTCTGTCATTTCCCTACCAGCACACAGACAAGCTTGACAAACCTCATAAAATACCACAGACCTTTGCTGTAAAGAAAAGCATTGGTGGGAATGGCCATGAAAATGCCATATTGCTTAGAATGCTCCCTTTGATTATTGGGAATGCAGTTCCTGGACTGTGCTTATGGACTTAAAAGAGGTAGTAGAGTTATGGCTGTGCTCAGAATTCACAGAGGAGTCCATCCAGTATTTACAGTCCAAGATACAGGATCATAGAGAGATGCTGAAAGAAGTCTTTCCAGATTTCAAACTCCATCCTAAGCATCACTACATTGAACACTATCCTGACCTTGTACGTCGTTTTGGGCCCCTTGTACACTTGTGGACAATGAGGTTTGAGGGTAAACACAGTTTTTTCAAGAGAGTTGTACACGACACACAAAACTTAAAAAATGTGTTAAAAACACTTGCAGACAAACATGGTAGCATACCATTTCAGTGCCTCAGGATTCTTCAAACCTAACCAGCAGACATCAAATGTTTCTTTTGTACTGGTATCAATGCTTCCAAAGGTTGCCAAGACATACATTGAACAAATAATAGCAAGCAATGTTATTTACAGCACATCAAAGGACTGCATTGACGGAACTGATTACGTTGTAGGAATGGTTTTGTCTGTGGGACAAGAGGGAGGACTGCCTAATTACTGTAGAATTGAACAGGTTCTCCTGGTTAACAGTAGTGTTGTCTTTCTTTGCCAAGAGCACAAATCACACTACATTGAACACCTGAGGTCTTACGAACTTTTCCCAAAGAATCTGGCTGTTCACACCCCAACAGAGCTAAATGACAAAACACCTCTCTGCGCTTACAACATTGATGGAAGATTGCTCTTGACACCCAAACGTTTCATATTATTACACTGAAAATTTGTTGAAGCAGGTAAGCTGACTGCAACATTCTCTTGGAGCTGTGCTGACCAATGGGTCCAGGAATAAACTGCCAGCAGCTGGCCTTCCATACATGCCATCGTTCAGGTGGTGTCCCAGTTTTTGTGTTGACCAGTGAGTCTGTGGACATGTATACGTTGTGTGTGTCACCTTCACTCTCCATGAAAATTTCTTTATGGAACCAAAAGATGGCTGCTGCCCAGAAGCATGTGCTGCGTGTGTATGTTGCACGAGACACCGCCCTGAAACTTACTCTACTTGACCGTCCAAAGTCAGTGGAGGAGCTGAAAGAAATAATGCAAGAGAGGTTCAAGCCGAGACTGGATGGGGACTTTAGCCTGCACTATGAGGATCCGGACTTCAACGGTGATCTTTGTCTTCTTGTAGACATCCAGGAGTTACCAGAGAAGGGCACATTGAGAGTTGTCAGACCTGAATGTGACACCTCATCTACCGCATCTTCTGACACAGACATACTCCCGCATGCACCTGCGGTACAGCACCAGAAGAGTTGGCCTGATCACTTTGTTGTTCCTGGTTTTGGTTATGGAATGGAGCATATACTAGAAGAAGGAAATCGTGTTTATGAACAATCAGGAAAATTACTGAATTTAAAGAGGTCACAGAAGAGTGAAATAAAAATATAATATAAAATATTATATATTATATATATTGAAAAAAAATAAAAAAAAAATTTGAGTGTATTTCCCACATTATGAGTTGAAGAATATTGAAAATTTTGAGTGAATCACTCCCTTATTATAAATTGAGGAATATCAATACTTATAAGATAACATTGAGATAATTTGTAATTTTTATTTTATGTAAACTTAAAACATTTAAAAACATCACTAAAATATTTTTGTGTAATCTGTTACAAAATAATACTTGAGTTCTGTGAACTTATTAGGGTTTACAGTGCAGTAATAAACCCTGACGTCCCTTATTGGATAATAATATACAACAGGAAAGGGATGTTGCCATGGCAAGACGAGGTGACTTACCAGTGCCAAGAACATCATTGTACAGAGAAACATACTTTATCTATAGACTGACATCAACTTAATAGGCTGGAATTTAAACTTCTTAATCTTCTGCAGAGCATGGAGTATTGAACCAGTCCGTGTGGGGTTGATAGTGTGTCAGTTTGGGGTTGATAGTGTGTCAGTTTGGGGTTGATAGTGTGTCAGTGTGGGGTTGATAGTGTGTGGTCAACAGTGTGTCAGTGTGGGGTTGATAATGTGTGGTTGATAGTGTGCGGTCGATAGTGTTGGTGATAGTGTCACTGTTTCTGATGTTGGATTTGTGGCGCATTGAATCTGAACCATTGAATGGCATATGTGTCTGTTATTAAAAAAATAATGCACACCCTTTTTAAGTTATTTAATAGCACTGTGGTGTAAAGCCAAACTATGTCTAATTAATGGTTTTAAATTTGACGGACATGAGAGTCAGCCAATCCGGACCATGTGCTCCTAAAGGCAATCAAATCTTTACAGATGTTTACAGGCTGTATGAAGTACACACAAGCATACTTCATACACACACACACACACACACACACACACACACAAGCACACACACACACACACACACACATGCACCCACACACCAGCAAAGTAGGGGATTGAGTTTCCTTACGCTGATAAAGGAAGCCTTTTAAGTGTGTCAAAGAAGTGAACAAGGACTCTAATCTATTAAGTCCTGTCATTAAATATCCATGAGAACCATTAAGCTAAATACATGAATGGATGGGTTATACTAACCTGTCACACAGAGATAGATAGAAAGATAGATAGATATAGATAGATGGCTAGCTAGATGGATAGATAAATATATGAATAGATATGATAGATAGAGAGATAGATAGATAGATAGATGGAAAATGCTTATTTTAATTTTGTAAATTATAGCCTAGCTTTTTCCTTTTCCTACTGTCTTTCAGGCTCAATGGAAGTTGTCCCGTGTTTAATGTCTGACATGAGACACCGTTATTTCAGGTTTAGCTGTACATCACTGTCTCACATTACACATCACACAAACATCACACAAACACACACATGCACAAACATACACATGCACAGACACACACAGGCACGTACACACACACACACATTCAGGAACGCACACACACACACACACACACAACCGCACGCACGTGCATGAACACCCACACTGGCACGTACGCACACTTACGCACTCACACAGACACACACCCACACACACACACTAATTTTTTACACTGCCAAGCCGGTATGGTACGGCTTGGCATGCCCTGCAATTTCACTGCATTGCCTGTATAAAACTGTGGGGGTATAGAGCGTAACAGTTACCGCCCCCTTTTTGAACAGCTCTGGTTCCGGAAGTAAGTTTCCCATTCATTTTCACCGTCGACTTTTCGTAAAATCTTAATATCAAGAGTTGAAAGCATTTTCAATGTAATAACAGTACTTCATTTCAATTCATACAACATTATGTATTCCTAGCTTTGAAGTTACCAAAATTACTACATCATATATTTTTACTTTTATTTTTTATCATATATTCTATATCAACATATTTTTCACATGTACAGCTAACATGTAAAGCTCTTACAACCACTCTCTAATTTTCCATTAATCTAAGGGAAAGCCTGGTTGCTGCGGTTAGCGATCGAGTTCAGTGGCAGCAGTCATCGACCACTTCCCTTTTGCGGGTGCAGTAAACGTTTCCTGGTAACAGCGAGCTCCACCAATCACCAGTCATCTTAAACTTTAGGATTAGTGGTTTCAAAGACATCGCAAATAAAACATGTTTTTCTAGATGTTTACCTAGATATTTACACCTTTAACTTGTGGCTTCTGCAGGAGTATATACCATCATTTCACAATATAACGGCTTTTGGAAAGTGTACCTTGGATGGTTACGACATAATGGCTTTTAATCAAAATCTTGATGGTGAAAATGAATGAATTGGATTTTTATTTCTGGAACCACACTGTTGCGCTCTATTATCCCCTTTCGTCAAGGAGCTGGCTTTCTTGGTTTGTTGGAGTCGGCGGGACTACGCACAGAGACCTCTTCAGAATAATTTGCATACTCCAAATGTTTTTAATTTTTTATTATTTAAGTCACTAGCACTTAATTAGAATAAGTGCTAGTGGCTTAGAATAATAAGACTAGGTTACAAATGCGATTAACTATTTTGAAGTACAAAAACGCCAACATATTGTTTATTTTGCTGATCACTTTTTTTTTATCCCGACAAAAGCCTCGTAAGGAAAGTTCCTCTGGTACTTTCTCGTACATCGCACCATCTTTCCCCGTCTTCGTCAAATGCAAACTGCATCACCTTCTCTCCCATGATGGTCAGCAGCTTGCGGATTTCACCGTCCCTCAAGTTAGAACTCATGTTGATATCGCTCTGTTGTTGTAAAGACAATGCAACAACACCTCTACCCAAGTCAGGCCCGTATTAACACAAAGTGGTGCCCCTGGGCACTATACCTCAACTATACGCCATAATCAAGGGGGTTTCTCAAATGTAATTTACTAACTTGTCCAACCATATACATGTAGGCGTATGATCAGTGAGCAATATATTCAAATGTCTCAATTCAAAATGTCTATCAATTCAAAAAGCACAGCACTCTATTTTTAGTTGTTTTTTGACCCTTTAGGTCTCCACCTCATTTAGGCGAATAACTCCTTCAATATATCAAACAGCATTATCGTACTTCTCACACTAACTCCTCTGCATTGTCAAAAGTATGTAATGCATTTGCAAAGTCTTAGTAGTTGCCTTGAACCTGGTTAGTATGCTATTCCAAACATTTGTCATTATATCGGTCTCCTATTTATAAAGTTGAGCGTTTACGCATTTGCGCTCACTTGACAGATAGGGGAAGCGGAGTGAATGTGGTATTCTTGATTGATTAATTGTTATTATTATTTTTTCGTTAAATTAGTTATTCAGAAACGAGTAATGTATGGTCTTTCAACAATTTTAAGTGAATAATATAAGAAATTCCGATTATTATTTTTTAAAGCTTGTTTCATGTGGTGCCAATATAAATTAGTCTCATTGAATTACTATTACTCAATCTCTGGGAAATTATAGTGGACCAGTGGAGGCTTCTATAAGACTACAGGTGAAGCAGTGCTTCACCAAAAAAAAGTTAAAAAAATATATATAGATATATCTTACAATAATCCCATTTTCAGTTATTTGAAAGATATATGTACAGCTCCTAAGACAAGACAACATGTATTCCTGAAATCAATTATGTGAGTGACAACAGCACCACCGGTGGAACAGATAATTACAGTGAATCAGACTTTCCTTTTGCTTCACCACCATAGATATCTTTTCCCATTGACTTCAATGTAAATCGAGTGAAACCCCAGGCGGCTCGTTTCAATTGATCATTATGGCAGATAAGTCCCACCCGTAAAGCAGTGACCGATAGGGTAGAATTTTGCACTTCATTCACTTGAATATGATTGACACAACACTCTGGCCAGTCACCGCCTTCATTGGGCAGCTATCGTGAACTGACTTTGACAGTGACGACTGACGAACACATAAGTAATGTGTTGAACATTCATTTAATAAGATACACCTTTTTTTTCTGTGTTGAGGATTTTGTTGTTCAGGGTAGGGTTAGTGTTGTTTAGGGTTAGGTTTTTTTTGCTAGTAGTCGCTAGCTCACGTGCAAGATGCATTGGACTAACGGTGATGATGGGGGGATGAACGTCTTTGACTGCATCTTACAGGATTCTTTTCAGTCATTTTCATATGAGGACAAATTACAAGTAAAAGCAGAGGGCAGACCAAAACCTCCAGTGAAAATAACACAGCTCATTGGTGCTACGGTAAGGAGAAATTTCAATTGCTCCATGTATGACAAGGTCAACTGGCTAACAGGGAGTTTACTGAAAAACCGCCTTTACTGTTGGCCCTGTGTCATGTTTAAGACAGCTGCTGTGGGTGATGGCTGTTCAACGTTTGCCAGAGACGAATTTCATGATTTGAGAAATCTTAGTCGATCGATTAAAATTCACGAGAAATCAAAGGATCATATCTGGGCTGCTGGCCAGTTAAGTCTCTTGGGCAGAGTGAGAATTGATGCTCAAATCAATGAAGGTGTTCGAATCCAGCTAACACAGCACAATGAGAATGTGAGGAAGAAACATGAAGTTCTGCAAAGGTTGATTGATACAACCACGCTTTTGGGTCGCCAGGAGCTTGCTTTTAGAGGGCATGATGAAAGTGCAGATTCTGACAATAAAGGCAACTACAGAGAGTTTGCTGATTATGCCCGTTATGACGAGGTCTTGTCTTCCCATTTAGAGTCATCCACAGTTTTTTCGGGAATGTCAAAGAAGATTCAGAACGATCTGATTGAATCTGTTTCAGCTGTCATTCAAGAGGAGATTAAACGCGAAATAGTCAAAGCACCATTTTTCTCATGGCAGGTTGATGAGACTACCGATATTTCATGTAGTGCGCAGCTGTCCATTATCGTGAGATATGTTGATGTTGCTGGGGTGATCCAGGAATGTTTTCTCAGAATCTTTTACGTGTCAGATTGCAGAGATGTCTATTTTAATTTTTGAAATGGCAGTTTATGATTACAGAAACAAACTTGTTGGTCAAATGTATAATGGAGCAGCATGGCATCATCTCTTAATGGCTTACAGGCCAAAGTAAAAGCTGTTGCTCCATGTGCGCAGTTTGTTGACTGTTATGCTCACCGGCTCAATCTTGTGCTCAGTCAAGGTGCACGGTGTATCCAAGAGGCAAGAGTTTTCTTTGGTAATTTGACTGGCTCCTCAACATTTTTCACCAAGTCAACTAAGAGAATGATGTATTTGGAGGAGTGATTGTCCCTGCCTTCCTAGAAATGCCCCTACCCGGTGGAACTTTTCGTCAAGAATTGTTGGCACTGTTGCAAACAATTATGATAAATTACTTTTTTACGTTTTTGACTGGATGGTTCAGAGTGGTGATGATGATGACACAATAAATAGAGCAGATCGATTCATGAAAGATTTGGAGGATTTTGAATTTGTTTTCATGTTGCTGACATACTGTACAATCTGGTTCTGGCAGAAACAGATGTTGTTTTCAACATTTTACAACATAGAGCTGCAGATGTGGTTTTCCGCAAAGCACAGGTTAACGCTCTTCTGTCCTTTATCACAGAGAAGACTTCAGAGGTGTCATTTTGTGCCATCTATGAAAAGGCTGTTGATATGACCTATGATCCAGCACAGAATCCAAGGAAAAGACACGGTGGTCCAGAACCCAAAAAACGTTACAAAGGAGTGTACATGGCTGTGTTGAACAAACTCATCGATCAAATCACAACACGCTTTGCAAACATTGAGAACCAGGGTTTTCTTCAACTGCTCAATACAGCTTCATTTCAAGAAATGTCAGATACCTTTCCAACTGAGGCATTTGAATGCTTGTTGTTTTTTTTTTACCTCTTTTTATTGAGAAATATAGGTTTTAAACAGACACATCAGTACAGTTACATGAGTTTTTCTTTTTTTCTTACACACAGAAACTCCCCCTTCCCCAACCCACCCCGACTGGACCAAAAAAAAAAAAAAAAAAATACATTTCTTAACAATCGAAACAATTATAAAGGAAAAACATAGTTGAAATTTAAACATGAATACACAAATATTAATTCTTTGAAGGATGGCGCGCTTTCACAAGTATGTCATGACAACCATTATGGAATAATAGTCAGGTGTTTATAGTGTAGCTTGAACATAGAGTGGGGCATTCATCATTCATATAGTCAGCCAGAATGTCCACTCACTACATGGGTAGGGCTTGGAGATTACTAAAGTACGACATTAGTGATCCCCACAATGAGAGGAATTTGTTAGACCCTCTTATTGTGAATTTAATTTTCTCTAGATGTAAAAACATCATCACATCTTTAAGCCACTGTGTTGCAGTGGGTGGGGCGCTTGATTTCCAAAGCAGTAATATTTGCCTACGAGCCAATAAAGTTTCAAATGCTATGATGTTGAGTTGTTTTCGTGTCAAGTTTGTTTCTTCATCTGGTACACCAAATATGGCAATCATAGCACATGGTGCTAAAGTCGTCCCAAGAACTTCAGATAATACATCAAATATAGTTGACCAGTATCCTACTAGTGTATGGCATGACCAAAACGTGTGTCAAATCAGCTACATTAACAAGACATCTTACACATTTGCTATCTACATTAGGATAGAATGAGGATATCTTAGCTCTACACCAATGTAGGCGATGTACAACCTTGAATTGAATTAAACCCAGTCTTGCACAGGAAGTGCTGTTGTTCACTCTTGTTAGAGCTGTAGTCCATACCTCTTCTGAAATTTCAGTTCCAAGTTCCTTTTCCCATGCATTTTTGATCTTGCCTATCTTAACATTATCCAGTAACATAATCAATGAATAGGAATGTGCTGTAAAACCTTTCAACCAGGAAGGAATTTCCAAAAGAGAGTCCACTAGGGACTTTGTTGGGAGAGCTGGGAAGTGTGAGCTATTGCTTTTAGCAAACTGGCGAGCTTGAAAGTAACGAAATAAGTCAGTTTGTTGAAGGTCGTACTTGGAAATCAAATCATTAAAGCTAGAAAATATCCCATTCCCGTAAAGATCACTAAATCTTTGGATCCCTTTCCTATGCCATTTTGCAAAGGCCTGGTCTAATTTGGCTGGTAGAAATTTGTGATTGTTACACAGTGGGCTCTATAGTCCATATCCTAAGAGTGGAGATGAACACTGGGTTAGATGTAAACTGTAAAATCTTGATAGGAAGGCTAGATGAAGCCAGAGCATGTAGAGAGGTCGACATGCATGACCTGCACTCCAACTCACACCAGTCTGTATCTGGAGAATGCACCCAAAATGTTATTTTGTGGATGTTTGCTGCCCAATAATAATTCCTAAAATTAGGGAGGGCCAACCCACCCACTGCTCTTGGTTGTTGGAGTAAGTCTTTACCTATCCTAGGGATCTTACCATTCCATATGAATTTAGAGATTAATTTATCTATCTGATGAAAAAAGGATTTTGATAAGAAAATAAGCAGGCATTGAAACAGAAATAGAAACCTTGGTAATACATTCATTTTGACACAATTCATTCTGCAAGCTAAGGTCAAATGTAAGATAATCCCATTCTACGCAGTCGGATGCTTTTTCCGCATCTAAGGAAACCACAACTTCCGGTACAATGTCAGGTGAAGGGCTGTAAAGTACATTTAAAAGACGTCGCACATTCGAAAACAAATACCGCCCTTAAATAAAGCCTGTCTGGTCAGTTGAAATCAGGTATGGCAAGGGTGTCTCCAATCGCATAGCTAACAGTTTAGAGAATATTTTAACATCAGAATTTAACAGCGACACTGGTCGGTATGAACCACATTTAGATGCATCTTTACCAGGTTTCAACAAAAGTGTAATTGATTCTTTGGTAAGAGATCCTGGCAATTCACCTTGGGACAAGGAGTGGTTAAACATATCTAACAGCAGGGGGGCTAACTGACCAGAAAACTTCTTGTAAAAAATCTATGTGGAAACCAACCTTCCCATTTTGCATGGCAGAGATGGCTAAGGTAACCTCTGCATGGCTCAGCGGTTGGTCTAATTGTTCTTTTTGGCCATCAGAGAGGGTGGGAACTTGTATTTTATCCAAAAAATGTAAGAAAAGTGACGTGTCCTTAAATGACTCTGAATTATACAAATCAGAATAGTAGTTTTTAAAGATAGAATTTATTTCTAAAGGGTTTGTGGTTAGCTTTCCTGTAGTATCTTCAATTTGAGATGTGTTGTGATGCAGTAGATATTAGTTGATGAGCCAGAAGCCGGCCTGCCTTTTCACCATGTTCATAAAACATCCCACGTGATCGCATAATAAGTTGCTCTGTTTCTGAAGTAGAAAGTAAATTATACTTAGTCTGGAGCTCTATTCTCTCTTTGTAGAGTAAAGGGCTTGGAGATGTAGAACATTGCCTATCTAGATCAAATATTGAATTCAACTCAACTCTTGTTTTTTTCCATTTGTGTTTCATAAGTATTTCCCAAAGTAATGATGGGGAAACCGAGTCTGCTCTATTTGTTTCCAAAAAAACGGTGATGGCTATAGAGATTAAACTGCAGAACATCTCATCTGATAATAATGTAGCATTAAAGCGCCACTGAGGACTGCTAGTGTAAATGTGGTTGATAGAGAGATTCATAAGTATGGGGGTGTGGTCTGATTCTACGATGGCTCCATATTCAACCTTTTCTAAGGAGCTCATCAATTTTTGATCAATGAAAAAGTAATAAATTCTGAATGATGTGCATTAGAATAAAATGAAAAAGTTTTGCCTTGAGGATTCAAAATGCGCCAAGGATCTACACATGCCCAAAAAAATCTAAAAATGAACTGGCCATTTTTGATAGGGTACGTACAGTAGGGTTGGACCTGTCTAAGTTTGTGTCCATGACACAGTTAAAGTTAAACCCCCTAAAATCAAAAACTGAGAATTTAGATCTGGCAGTTTACAGACAAGTTGTTGCACAAACCCTGCATCATCCCAGTTATGAGCGTACAGGTTCACTAGTAGAACAGGTGCATGGTAAAGCTGTCCAGAGACAATAACATAACGGCCTTGTGAATCAGAAATAACACCCGAAGACGTAAACTGAATTTTCTTGTGTAATATTATTGCTGTTCCCCTTGCTTTAGAATTAAAACCAGAGTGAAAGATTTGTCCCACCCATTGTTTTTTTTTATGTAGTTGGTCAGAATTACGTAGGTGAGTTTCTTGAAGAAATATAATATCAGCTTTTAAATTCTTAAGGTGAGTTAATATTTTAGAGCTCTTCACTGGACTGTTTAACGTTGAGCCCTTTAACGTTCCATGATGCGAAACTGATCGTTGACCCCCCACACCCACCATTTAAGCTGTTATGGCCCGGCCAGACTACACGATTTCAGCCCGATTTTGCCCCAATTCTTTCGTCGCAGACGAATTTGCGAATCGTAC
>JAOPUD010000112.1:241760-257228 GCA_027122715.1 Trisopterus minutus
TCCTCGTCGCCACTGTAATTTTTCTGGTTTGTACGACACACACACACTCATCCATATAAAACACACACACACACACACACCCACACACACACACACACACACACACACACACACACACACACAAGCCCACAAACACACACATACGCACTCATCCATACAAAACATACACACACAAAACATGTGTGTTGGTCTGTTATCATGTCTCCGGGTGTTGTTGGTCTGTTGTGTGTGTTGGTTTTGTCATGTCTCTGGGTGTTGTTGGTCTGTTGTGTGTGTTAGCTGTTGGTCTGTTGTTGTGTCTCCCTGCGTGTTGTCTGTTAGTCTGTTGAGTGTCTCTGTATGTTGTGTGTTGGTCTAAATCAATAACACTGATTTTAGTCAGTCATATCAACTCCTTTTTTATCTCTCTCTCTCTCTCTCTCTCTCTCTTTCTATCGGTCACCACTCCCTCATGTCAACAACTGTAACCAATGTCAGCTCATTCAGTGTCAATAAAGCTTCACCAAATAAATATTAATTTCCTGTCCTGAGTCAACGTCCTGCGTGTCCTGAGAGTTTGATGTTTAGCAGATACTCCATATTCAGGTGATCTGAGCCCCTGGTCTCTGTTTACCGAGACCTCCAGCCCTGCTCAGCAGAGCGGGGGGCCACGGGGGCTGTCTCTCTGCCCTATTTACTGTTCAGACATTGGGGCTTCCAACACACAACCGTTCAGTTGGGAGTCGCCACGAAACAATCCGTCAGCCATCGTTGCAAGGTAATGACAAGGAGAAATACACATGAAGGAGAGGTGTACCGCACAACAAAAATGAGGTGCTGGCTGTGTAAATCCAAAGTAAGAACAAAGAAGGTGTTGCACACTCTGAGTTCCAATATTAAGAATGTTTTGGAATAAAAAGATGATAACATTTCAGCCTACAAAGGCCTTCATCAGATCACATACAAATTCTCAGTCATATAGACAAGGTCTAGATTGAATGATTGAAATCAATCAGAGTCAGCTGATCACTTTCAAAAGACGCACCCTTATCATGTTGAAGACATACAGGAGAAATACACATACACTCTGACAAATTGACAAATACTGTCCAATAGGAGGACGTGCAGAAAGTCGTCCCTGCGTCCCCTGAACGGCTTTGCGTGTTATATTCTATTGTCCTCTTTCTATTTGAGAGACACACAAACACGTGTGTACTTTCCTATGCATTTACACGTGTATACAGTTTGAAGCCCATGGACACAAGCAGATCAACGGTAGACCCGCGGATTAGGCCCTGCCCCTGCCCCCAGTGGCGGGCGGCCCCCAGCTCCAGCCTGACTTTAGGCTAACAGGATGATGAATATCAGATATTGGAGTGAGCGTATTCCAGGAAAGTCACGCCCCCCCCATAGGTCGGTCAGGCTATATTTCTCACTAACTGCCCTGATGACAACACATTATTTCTACAAGGAAAGCTAGGTCAATGATGATTAATGCCACGTGTGTGTGGAATTATCGCTCCCCTTTGTTGGGTGTTTTTTTGTGAAAAAAAACATTTTGCATGCGTTGCTTGTTAATAACTACTTGTTACAAGTTACTACATTGCAGTGAAGACAATGTGCATGTTTGTGTGTGTGTGTGTGTGTGTGTGTGTGTGTGTGTGCTTGTGTGTATGCATTTGTGCGTGTGTCTGTGCACGTATTTACGTGTGTGTGTGTGCGTGTACAACCCATATGAGCTGACTATTGTTTTACTGCTTCCCCAAAGCAGGTTAGACCCAGTCTGTGGCATCATCAACAGCATCAGCCACATTAAGGTGGCATAGGCTCAGATAATGGCTTTTTCTTTTCTTCCTCTCCCCTAAAGACGCAGGACAGACACAGGGAAAACACCTGCAGTGGCACTTCCATGTTCACCGTGGGTGACCAGTGAGCTGAGTTGTGCTATCACAGCATATATGTGGGCCGTTACACTGAGTTCTCCTGCATTGGCCAACACTGTATAAATCAGAAAAAGTACACAACATGCACAGCCCAAACTACAGTACACAAAAAACTGGGGTAACAACAGAGGTCACATTGGCTTGAAAGCTGTAACGCAGCATATAGACAGGTCTTTACACTAAGGCCTATCTGAGTATTGGCCTGATAATGGTAATGCAGCAAATAGACAGGTCATTACATTGAGGCCGACCTGAGTATTGGCTTGATAATGGTAACGCAGCAAATAGACAGGTCATTACACTGAGGCCTACCTGTGTATACAACACAATAAGTACACAAAATCAACACAAACTGTCTCTGTCTCCCTGCTTCGTTTTGGCTTCTCCATACTACTTCCTCTGACCTCACGGGTCACAGTAGGAATGTTAACAAGCTACAATGACGAGGTTCCCTGAGGACAGTCCACTGACAGGGTCCTTAACGAGGGTCCTTAACAAGGGTTCTTAAAGAGGCTCCCCATACCATGTGCAAACTGTTTGTTTAGGCATGCTTGGCATGCCCCTGGCATGCCCCTGTCTCCAGAATATTGATATAGACCGTGGAGATAAGAACGGTCCCTATGGCATATGGAAACACAAAAGATTGTACTCACGCACACTTTCAGTACGTAGACGCAAACATACACAGACTGTCATTTAATCAGGAGGAATGTTAAAGGGGTTGTTAAAGAGAGAGAGAGGGTTGGAACAGTGTCCGGGAGCAGATGTTTGATTCAGGAAAGAGACAAAGCATAAACATCGAGTTCAGGCAGAGGAAAGGTTTCCACTGTGGATCAGAACAGCTCGGAGAGCCCAGAGTTTACCTTAAGGGCAACCTCCTGCTCCTCCTTCCTCCTCTTTCTCTCTCTGTCACTCCTTGTCTAGACACAATATGCAGGTCTTCTTTGTGAGTGGTTTTCACCCTCCATTGGTATGCTCCCTTTATTCAGAAAACCAGAAAGAGTGGCCAAACACTAGCCTTACCACATGTGATGACATTTGATTGCAGCTGTTTCATTATCATAGTTAATTAGGACAAACTTAAACAATCTTCATATCAAATGCGCCAAAGCAGACTGGAAAACATTGTGAAAGGTAATATTCATCAAAAGAACTGCTTCTCTGTTCACATCCAAGCTCTCCTCTGTTGGTCCTCCTAACCCTCACACCCAGCTCTACAAGAGACCAAACAAAGGACAACCAATGACTGTATGGTAGATGATGCTACAGAAGTCTCACAGCAGAGGTTTTCAAGCTGCCAGGGCAGGTCTTGGTCTCAGTCTTTTACCCCAGGTACATGTCGACACGACATGCGAAGCACCTCAAGCCACCTAGCACGACGAGCACCTTGACACGCCTTAAGCTAGCGTGGCCCGCCACCTTTCAGGCACCAATCAGCAACCCCTCTGTCCCAAACCCCCCTGCGGCAAGTCATCTGCTGCTCAAGGGTCTGCCGGGGCCGGGCTCAGTGGGACCTGTCCCTTCTCATCAGCCTCCTTGTTTGTCAGTTTGGGCTGCTATTTCTCCACAGGCCTTAACTCACAATCCTGTCCATGTTCAGGATGTAGGGCTTTAGCAGGCGCTTCAGCAAACCCAGGGTCAAATTCATATTTAATGGGGCAACTTTTAAAATATGATTTCAAACTACTGTACTCTTTTTCCGATGTCACTTTCTTTTTCCATACTCCTCCTACGCCCTCGACTGTCACTTAAGACGGAGGACGTCAACGCCATTTTCACTTTAGCTTCTTAAGCTCATGTCTCCGTTAGCCCCCAATAGCCCATTTAGCTTGTTTCTCCTCGTTATCCGGTTACCTTCCTGACTCACTCTGGGCGAGCTTCAAGTCCCTCTCTGTATTTAACTCTCAGATTAAGAATTCAAACTTAATCCTCCATGCCGTCTTGAGCAAGGCACTGTTGTTGCTGACGATCGTCTTCTGCAGCACTTAAAAGACTAAGTTCTAAGACCTTGCCACATCAGAACGCACACACCGCCAAACGCATGGCACTGTCAGAGTAATGGTGTGGTCGAGTTGCGTGTCCACACTGCACCGCTCACAGCAGACGACGTGTCAGCACAAATACTCGTCCGTTGCGACACATGTCACACAACACTACTAGCTAACGTCCGCGTTGTCGGCACCAACATGGACGGAGGAGACGCCACTCTGTCAACCACAAGACTCATTAGGGACACCACATCCAACATCTCCACTATAGTTTTGCTGCTGCTTGCCTGCAATGGCCTACAATATGTGCACATACCAGTGGGGTCACTGATCACGGTCCAACAACGACAGAATATCCACTGATTGTCACAATGTCTGACTTTTGTTATAGACCACAAGATGTCGCCATTTCTGACTTTCTGTTCTGTGTTTTTACTGCCTAATTATTTGTCTTAAGCAGACATTCAGCCATTTTGTCTCACTGTATTTAAGCCTCATCTTTTCACTCTGTCTCTGTTGAGTCTTCACTGAACCCTGAGAGTAACGTTTGTCTTGACCTCTGGCATTGTTTTGCTCTGAATTGGATTGATCTTGTTGCCAACCTATGCCTGTTACTTAACCCTGATTATTGGATTGCCCTTTGGACTAGCTATCGGATTTGTTTTTTGCCCTTTTGATTTATTGACTGAGTTTTTTGTTTCTTGGATCTTCTGAGCTTTTTGAGTTTTATTTCTTCTGTGGAATAAAAGTTATCCTGCTATATGCTTCGCACTTGAGTCACCCTCAGTTCCTGGATTCCGCAAACCTTGACAGAAGACTCAACCATGACTGACCCATCGACAGCATCTGCAGGAGCCCCTGATACTATGAGTGTGGCTGCTTCGGACTTTGAAAAGATCATGCCAGCTCTCAATATATTTGTTTCCACTATGGATACTCATGGACAGGCACTGGTTCTCCAACAACAGACTTTTGCCCAACATGACCACCTTCTTCAGCAACACCTTCAGGCATCGAGGAGTCCTAGCCCCATTCTACCCAGTAGCCATAACCTGCCAGACACAGGTGGGCAGTCTTATCCCGCTGATCCTCTGGCTCCACCTCAACCGGTAGCTCCACCCCCTCGTGCAGAACCTCGGCAACGGTAACCTAGGTGCTTGTCATGGCTTCTTAACCCAATGCCAGTTGACTTTTGAGCTGCAACCTACTCTGTTCCCTACTGCTAGATCCAGGATAGCTTATATTATAACTTTATTGTCTGACAAGGCGTTAGCCTGGGCCACTGCAATCTGGCAGTTACAGGGTCCAGAATGTTCGGATATCATTCTTTTCACTAATGAAATGCTGCAAATTTTTGACCAGTCTGCGTTAGGACAAGAGGCTGCTAAGGAACTCCTGCGCCTTCGTCAAGGGAAAGACCGAGTTTCGGATTACGCCATCTCTTTCTGTACTCTGGCCGCGGAGAGTGGCTGGAATGAGACGGCCCTTGTCACCATCTTCTTAAGTGACGTGTCTGAATCACTGAAAGACTGTTTATCTGCAACTGAGTATCCTAAGGATCTTGAGTCCATCATCTCCCAGGCCATATGTCTGGACAATCGTCTCCGAGAGCGTAGACGGGACCAGACCAGCGGCCAGCAGCCGAGCTACCAGAGCTGATCCACACCTACAACTCCCCTCTGGAACCAACCTGCTCCCATGGACACCACTGAGCTTATGCAGATTGGACGAGCACACCTCTCTTAGGAGGAAAAGGATCGGAGACGAAGAGAGAAATTGTGCATCTATTGTGGCAAATCAGGACATTTCAGAGCTTTTTGTCCCGACCTCCTGGGAAAAGATCAGCCCAGGGAGGGCCGTTACTCTTTCTCCCAAGCTCCCAGGCGCAGGAGTCTACCTTTTAGTAACCTTGGCCTGGGGAAGGCTAAGCCACACCTGTCGGGCATTAGTAGACTCTGGTGCTGCTGGAAATTTTGACACTGCCCTTGTTCAAAAATTGAAGATTCCCGAAGAGGCCTTGGAGACTCCGCTTTCTGTTTCTGCTTTAGATGGTCAACCTATTGGTGATGGAAAGGTTACTTCAACCACCACTCCACTTCGCCTTCATGTCGGTAACCACAACAAGAGTATTTCATTGCATTTGCTTGACTCCCCAGAATTTCCTGTGGTCCTGGGTTTCCCGTGGCTGAACCATCACAACCCACATATAGATTGGTCGATGATGGACCAGTCTACACGATGAATCGGCTGCTAGACTCCAATCGGGTCCAGTACTTAGTGGATTGAGAAGGCTACGGCCCTGAAGAACATTCATGGGTCCCTTCTCCGAACATTGTCAACAAGACCCTGATCAGAGACTTTCACCAACAGCATGCTGATTGTCCTGGGAAGGAGGCGTTCCTAGAGGGGGAGATTCTGTCACAATGTCTGACTTTTGTTATAGACCACTAGATGTCGCCATTTCTGACTTTCTGTTCTGTGTTTTTACCGCCTAATTATGTGTCTTAAGCAAACTCACCTGCCCCCTGTTAATTAGTCATGTGATTTGTTCAGCCATTTTGTCTCACTGTATTTAAGCCTCATCTTTTCACTCTGTCTCTGTTGAGACTTCACTGAACCCTGAGAGTAACGTTTGTCTTGACCTCTGGCATTGGTTTGCTCTGAATTGGATTGATCTTGTTGCCAACCTATGCCTGTTACTTAACCTTGATTATTGGATTGCCCTTTGGACTAGCTGTTGGATTAGTTTTTTGCCCTTTTGATTTATTGACTGAGTTTTTTGTTTCTTGGATTTTCTGAGCTTTTTGAGTTTTATTTCTTCTGTGGAATAAAACTTATCCTACTATATGCTTCGCACTTGAGTCACTCTCAGTTCCTGGATTCCGCAAACCTTGACACTAATGGCTACTCTCAGGTCCGTGTTCCCCCAGTACCCGGGCCAGCAGAGGGGTCCTGACCCGCACTCAGATGTCTGTTTGGTTTCGCAATATAACAAACCCTACTGCAGACTCCAACCAACCACTCCTGAGTGAAAAATGTGGCTTGGCTCTGAATGTGAAGTGTGTGTGGCGATGACGACAGCAGAGAAGCCATCAGGGGTTCACTGGGCGAGGGGCCTCTGTGGAGGGTATTTCTGAGTCAAGGGGCCTCTCTGGAAGGTGTTCCTGAGTGTAGCGGCCTTTCTGGAAGATGTTTCTGAGTATAGGGGCCTTTCTGGAATGTGTTTCTGAGTATAGGGGCCTCTGTGAGGGTGTTTCGGTGGGGTTGGCTTAGCTCAGGAGGTAGAGCAGGATGATTTTTAACAGGCAGGTTGCTAGTTTGATGAGTCCCTGAGAAAAACACTTAACCCTGCTCCTGACAACCTGGTGGACGCCTTGCATGGTTTACTCCGTAAGTCTCTTTGGATAAAAGTGTCTACTAAATGCCCTAAAGAGTGATTCTGGTTGTAGGGGCCTCTGTGAGGGTGAAACTGAGTGTAGGGGCCTCTGTGAGGGTGTGTCTGAGTGTAGGGGCCTCTGTGAGGGTGATTCTGAGTGTTCAGCCCTGTGCACCCAGCACACTCACCCGGCGTCGCTGCTGTTCCCACAGATCAGCGCGTCCTTGGCTCCTTCCACTTTATAGAAGTTGTCTGTAAAACAAGAACTGTTATTTCAATTTATTCAATGAAGGTGTGATGAATGGATGATAATAAAATGTAAAATACATTTTTGCATTTTTTTGGCTGAAATAAAGTTCTGCTAGTTAATTCTGTTAAGTTTTAATCCTTTTCCAAACTTCTTTTCGATTATCATGGGACCAAGGTAGTGGTTAGTTAGCTAGTGTTTTTGCGTTATTTTTATTTAATTGTTTAATTGAAAAAATCTAATGCCATTTCTTACCACCGCCATATGATATTGAAAAGACGTATCTTAGCCAGCAAGCAATACTAATATTAAGAATACAAATTATACACACTAATAATTTATTCTTTCTTTCTTTCCTTCTTTATTATTCTCTACACATTTTGGAACCCTACTCCTTCCACAATTTTTTCACCTAGAGACTCTATTCCACTTTTAAAATGTTCATATTAGCTTGGAATAGCCCGCTACCATCATTTGAATATTTTGAACTATTTTAAATATTCAACTTTTAAAAGATTATTTTTATGATGGAAGTCAATGGGATCACTTCCATTGTAAATCCCATTCTATGACACTTCAACCACTTCAGACTTAGCAACTTGGTAAATTGTTAACCATTAACCTTTGTCCAAACATTTAACAAATCAACACACTTTGATCGTCAAATATATCTTCATTTAAGATTCAAGATATCATTTACACATTTTTCAGAATCAACAGTTAATTTTGGTATATTTTCAGTTGGTCTCATTGACTTATGTTGAGGCTTCAATGACTTCACCCACTCTAGCCCAAGGTGGCCATCAAAAAAGCTAACCATTTGAGACATTAGGGGGCCTAACAACGTCAATATTTCCTAGAAACACAATGTGAAGCTTTAAACGGTAATGGTATCTCTTGTATCTCTTATATATATATATATATATATATATATATAACAATTAACTTTGACAGAAAGATTTAACTGAAGATAATGTTTCTGATTTGCCACATGCCATCAAGTGGGGTCTCTGGTCTTAATCTGTCGCCAGTCCGTCCCTGACCAATCAGGATTCACTAGCAGAATGCTAGCGTGTATTGCCAACAACGGCCCAAACTGTAAGAAATTTAAAGGACATAAGTACTCATTCATTCGACTTCATTCGACTTTTAAACTTTAAACTTTTAAACTATAATTTATATTGAACTTGCGGAATCTACAATCAAATATGTGATATTGCAACGACAAGCAGGTGAAAGAGATACATTTAGCCGTCAAGCCCGATAGATCCCTATTCGATCTGCACTCGCCTATTTATAATGGAGCTGCAATCAAGTTCAATACAAAAGAGCTCAATAGAGAGTGACAGGTGTGACAATAATATTTACTGTGCTTAAAAGCAGGTATCATATATATTGTGATGTGGAGAACATTTCAGCTGCAACGATGCTTTGGATATGAGAAAGGTTTTTGATGTGTGAGATTTTAAAAAGAACAGAATTGTACTCAAAAATCACATGGGACTGCAATGCAAAAACAACTTTTTAGTAAATTGTGTAGAAATATATACATGGGTGCACGCATTTTGCGCAATACGCCGGCCACCGGCTGACAGCCGATGAAAGCAGAGAAACAGCTGTTGGAGTTTGTTTATTGGCAACGTTGATTGAACGATTGAACGGGTGATTGAACATTTCCATGGGAGATGGAGACACCCTTAGGGCCAGTGATGGCTTAATGTTTCTCTGGTAGACAGCAAAGACGGAATGACAGAAATTATTTTTTGTATTAACCACATTGACCATTGATCTCCCTATGAGGGGCTTTTGGAAGCAGCCAATAGCAAGAGGCGAATCCCCCTGACACCACCCCTCTCAGGTTTCATGGCAGCTTTTAGAGATCAATCCGGTTGCCTGTGGGGGACATTTGTCTAACGCCATGACATGAAATTAATAAATATACGGACCTTAGACATATCCTGACGTGGAGCGTTCCTGTAAAACCCAAAGCTCTACACGGTTTGACAGATAAGATCCAACCTAATGTACCATGAAGCCATAAAGCCCCCAAGCTGTCCAACCCCCCGTCAGGGACAGACAGACAGGGACAGGCAGACAGGGGTTCCTGGTGGAGGGTTGATCCACTAAGAAACGTTCCCGCCACCAGGGGCTTCGCTGTCTCGAAGGAAAAAACTGATGCTGGTTATTAGAAACAAAACTGCATATTCAGCATCATGTTCATGGTTTTCTGCTGCCCATGTAGATTTCAGTCCCACATTTATCATCACAAGTAAAGCAACACTGTTTTGGTCTTTAATGCTTCTGTTTATGTTCTTTGAGCTTCTCAAACCAAGAGACACCTGGCACTGACCAAAGCTGAGGGTGGGAATGGCCTCTCAGAATGTCCCCAGGTCCTCATGCCAATAAAGCTCAACTTTATTTATGTGGCTATTATCACAATGACGTCTGGAAGGCTCTGCCAGCCGGCCCACATCTCATTCACCTTGTTTGTATTTCCAATGCCAAACACTTTCTCTTCTTAAAGCTAGGGTAGGCCATTTGTTTTTGTAGCATTTTTTGTACATTTATTGAGATTCTATGTATGTGTGGATGTCACAGGTCTGTTAGTTAAGTAGATAAGTTTGCCTAATTCATCGACCGTTCATTGGCCTGAATGAAAGAAGGCCTAGCTATTCGTGTTCCTGCCAGCTGCTTGCTGCTCTGCCTAGCATCATCTCCCACCAGGTTAGCAGACTTGCTGCTAAAGCTAGCGAGCTATAAACGTGTTTGGGTAGTGGCTCTGATGGGGGCCTTGATGGAGGCGTTTTCAGGGATGGGTGGTGTTATTTGGCGCTGTTTTTTTTTTCAATTGGATACTTTCAAAATCTAGCTTACTCTGGCTGGTTCTCCAAATTGATTAAAAGATAAAGATATTTAAAAAAAGTAATTGGAATAAACAATAGTGTTTTACCCGCCCATGCATATAAGCTACAGCGTTCAGTTACTGTATTGATGAATAACTGGAGGGAGCCATATTGATTTATCTTGTCTGTGCATTGAGTTGTTTATTTGTTTACGCTTTGTTTGATTGTCTGAAAAAAACATCCTGTGTAGGGTTGGATTTCAATTGACCATTGTCTGTGTGTGTGTGCGTGTGGGTGCGTGCGTGTCCATCTCATTCTGTATATGACTATGGAACTGCTGTATAGGCCCTTAGACAAATCAGGCCCTGACGTGTGTGTGTGTGTGTGTGTGTGTGTGTGTGTGTGTGGTGTGTGTGTGTGTGTGTGTGTGTGTGTGTGTGTGTGTGTGTGTGTGTGTGTGTGTAAATGTATGTGTGTGTGTCTTTATTGACGTCAGAAGGAGTCCGGTGCCAAGATAACATTGTCCAGTTGGTTTAGAGCAGCTGTCAGACACAGCGCGTCAGATGACCCACACTCCAGAATGTTTTGAACCTCCGCTAACACTACCATTAGCGATAGCTGCGCCCATCTTGTTCACCACATCCATTCATTATCCCATTAGCTATTCTTTGATTTGATCTTTCCTTTACCTTATTTTTAACTCTGAGCATCTATTTGTAGGTGATGGTCATCGCTGGGAGAGGAAGGTCCAGCAGTCACAGGATTTAAATGTTAAATAAGATCCAATGATCTGAGTTTCTTTTACCAATGAGCTTCTGCTTTTCAAACAGTAACATAAGTGGAGACGGCAGCAGGATAAGAATAGACAAAACCTGCTGTTAAAAGTCAAGCTAGTCGGTCGTCATGGCAGCCACTCAGGAGTGCCTGCCTCTCAGCTCTTTCTTATTGATGCCTTCTGAGCACTCACCTCAGAAGGCTGAGTACTGCTAACCTCAGACAGTACTGCCCACCCCAGAGGGCTGAGTACTGGTCACCTCAGAGGGCTGAATACTGCTCACTTCAGAGGGCTCAGTAATGCTCACATCCGGAGAAGAGCAGGTACTGCTCTCCTCCAGGGGTGAGTACTGCTCACCCCCGGAGGAGACCAGTACTCAGCCCTCAATGTTAACATGTTTCAGTACGTTCCATAGCAGCACGCTAGGAACCTTCACTGTGTATATAATCACCAATGGGTCTTCAATAATATTGCAGCGTTTAAAGTGTATTGTCAATTTATCTTTTGTGACTTAAAATTTTTTCTATATGCTATGCAGTATAGTATTCCCAATTTGTTTCTGGCTATGCTTGTGTATGTACAGTTAACTACGCAATCCTTCACACAATAACAATATTCCAGTAAAACAAGATTACTCTAATCTCCTGCATTGAGTTCCTGGAAGAGTTTCGCTCTCAGGGAGTGTTTGGCAGCTGAGTGTCGTGGAGCCCCGACACCCTGACTACGCCCTCATGCTCTTTCAGAGATTGCCCCCTCCCTCCCCGTGGCTGAAGGAGTTCTCGCCCAGCACGGCCCCCCAGACCCCGACGCCCCCCCCCCCTCTGTAATGGAACAGGCAGCGAAGGGGGAGTCTTTTGATTTATTCTGAACTTGAAGGACATGTTGTTATTATGCGTCTTCGCTGACAGTGTGGTCGTGATGTGTCGCAACTCAGGTGTGGCTGGGTGGCCAAGGGTCTGTGTGTGTGCATGTAGGGGGGGGGGGGTGGTGTACTGAAGAATAGTGTAAATGTCAAGGCATTCATTACGTTTGGGGACTTGCTGAAATGGGACTTGAATCCGTTTAGGAGGTAAATAAAATTATATCCAGGTAAATAAAAACCACAGACTCAAATAAGAACACACCGTAATGATGGTTATAGCTGCAGGGCTAACACTAACATTTCACAGTTTGGTTGAGAAAAAAAGGTCAGTCTGTGGGATACTGACACTGATTCACTAGGAACCTTCTAGCACCTTAAGTCTGATCCACCCATCCCAAGGAGGAGCAGCTGTAGTTACCCTCGTCATTGACAAAGTCCTTGATGGAGGACCAGGTCTTGTTGTTGCAGTAGAAGGAGGTGTTGGTGGCCAGGCTGCCCGTCACACAGTGGCTGCTGCTGCGCACACACTTCTGCCGCAGGTTGCCCATGAAGAGCTGCAAGCCGATGAGGGCGAAGACGCTCAAGCAGAACACGGTCAGGATCATCACGTCAGCCAGCTTCTTCACCGACTGGATCAGGGCCCCAACGATGGTCTTCAGGCCTGGGGACCACCACATGCACAAACCCACACAGACACAGACACAGAAAAACGCATGCACAAGCACACACACACACACACGCACACAGAAACACACACATATGTACATACAAACACACATACGTACATACATATACGCACACATCAAACATTCATACATACATACATATATACAGACATTCACATATACATACATACAGTATACATGCAAACAAATACATATTTACATGCATACATACATTGACACACACATGTGCACAGACACACATACATAAACACGCAGTTGTCCACACAGACAGATACACACACATACACTCACAAATGGGCACACACACACACACACACACACACACACACGCAGTTACACTGTAGTGTAGAAGTGAGAGGTAGGCAGAATAAGCTACAGTAGCAAGTATGAAGCACTATAAATCCTTGGACCAGTTGAACCATTATTTAGCAGATCATGTGCATAATTTGGCAGCCAGTGGGTGTGATGTCATGGAGTCATCAGATAGCAGAGGATGGCTGGCTGTGTTGCACACTTTAAGTGGCCATCAAACACTGTTTCTCCTGAGCCAGGATCCTTTCCAGGGGTGGCTGTATTATCAGGATCTTTAAGTTTGTTTAAGAGCCATACGTTCCAACATTACGTCAACGTTTCTCATTTAGTGTAAATCAGTAAATGAATGTCAAAATAAAAGCCCTGCTGGGTTTTCTTTTTTTCCCTTGGGATGATATGATTTGGCTCGGATTAAATCAAGGCTAATGGTGTGTTCCAGATGCCTCGGACACCAGCTTTCCAAGTTTCACTTGACGTGACGTAATTTCCTGTCTCGTAGCACTAGCGTTCCCGTTGGTCTTTGTGATCATGTCATGTCACTGGCTAGTCATTGTTATTGTTAGCTACATTAGCCTGTTTAGCAAACCAGCTTGAAACCGGACAACATAACTTAACATTGTATTGCACGCACGGCATGACCGTGTAATGCATACATTGGTGACCAGAATAAAGTAGCAATGTAATCAAATGTGTATGATTAATTAACATTATTATTATTAACATTAAAATCACCAATATGGTATGGTTTCGAGCTGCTCTCCCAGCTCTCTTAAGGCATTTCTCAGAGGCATCCCCCCTTTTAGTCATGCCCACTCGGAATGCCGAGAGCTGGGAGATTTTCCCACTCAGACCTCGGAAGGCTGGTGTCCGAGGCATCTGGAACACACCGTAACTACTGATACAAGGGTTGGTGTTTCTGGAGGTTCTTGGCTCTATTCATCAACAACTTTTCAAATAAATTATTAAAGGTGTCCTTTGATTGTTATTGTAAATGCATTATTATTCTCAGTTTGCTTCCTTGTTCGGAGACTCCTGTTCAAAAGGATTGGCAGTAGAATGACTATTTTTCAAAAGGTAAACAAGTCATTAACTTTTGTCAAATACTGCTTTCAGAGCAAAAGCCAATTTTTCTTTTTCTTTATGGTTTTTGTTTGGTTTGCGGTACATCATACAAAATTAATTTCACTGACGTATGTTTTTCTCTTATTTCACAAAAAGAAACCTTAACTCTGACAGCAGCATTATTCTTTTTAAATATGACACAAGCAATAACGAATGGAAACAAGCAAACAAGACAAGAATAATATCGAAATCCAAACACACAATGATTGGCAAGAAGAAGGGGACAAAACACATTCAGCAAACAAAGACACCAGCTACAAGCTACCCAATGTACCCAGTCCATCACCTACACAATGTCACCTCTGTTATGGTGTGGGTTTCTTTTTACTTTTACTTTGAATTAGTACAATAGTACCAGCATAACATGACAACATGGCTTTCAGCTAGTTGACTGTTGTAACATGTTTAGGACGTGTCTACAATGTAATGACTGGCATATTTGTAGTATGGTCATATAAGCAGAGCTAGTGCCACAATGACATGCAGAGTGGAAAACATTCAGAGGTCATCTCGCTATTCGGTGGCAAAGATGAAATAGTTTCATTTTGTGATTAGTCCCAAAATAGGTTTCCTAATCAATTTACATTCGCCTCAACTTTATCAATTTGAAATCATGTTAAAATGTAATCAAGTTGAATCTAACAAACTGAAATTGGAGATCGAATTTCGGTTAACATATCTGAAAATAAATTTCTCCATGGGATGGCCATAACCCAAGGATGAATCCACCCTGATGTGGATACTACTTCAAATATAAGTAGTAACAACATATATAAGGGGATCCATCACAACTTCAGATGTTAACCTACAAGTCTCCTCTGATGTCCACTCATGGGATGCAATTGAAAGGAGATGATGGCTGCTTCAGCATGCCACCGCGGGCGGACAGCAGACCGCCTTGTACTGGGACTGGGACACAGGCAGGGGCCACCTTCCCTGGTGGAGATGCATTGTCCATAGCTATAGTAGCTTCCTCACCTGGGATGACTGAGATGGTTTTGAGCGCTCGAAGGACCCTGAATGTCCTTAAGGCGGACACATTGCCCAGGTCCACAAACTCAGTCACATATCTGCAGCAAGCCAGGGGACAGAGGGGCACAAAACAAACACACACAAGAGGGAATGACCAACATAGAACAAAAACAACATCAACAGCAAGCCGAGATAGAGAGAGAGAGAGAGAAAGAGAGAAATAGAGAGAGAGAGAGAGAGAGAGAGAGGGGGGAGAGAGGAGAGAGAGAGAGTGAGAGAGAGAAATAGAGAGAGAGAGAGAGAGAGAGAGAGAGAGAGAGAGAGGAGAGAGAGAGAGAGAGAGAGAGAGAGAGAGAGAGAGAG
>JAOPUD010000112.1:343352-357137 GCA_027122715.1 Trisopterus minutus
CACACACACACACACACACACACACACACACACACACACACACACACACACACACACACACACACACACAGCTCCAGTAGGCCTACGAGTATGGTGGGGTTAATGGCGTGGAAACATTTGGATGTAATGAATACAGATCAGAGCCACTTTGTGTCGGGTCACTTAACAGGAGCTCCACTGGCTGCTGTGAGCATCATCGCATCACTGCCAGGGGCTCCCATGTGCTGCTCGTCAAAACAACATTCTCTTCTTCGGCCTCAAACCGTGAGAGGTGCTCTTTCATCGAGATAAGAGTTGCTGCTTGACCCACCTGGAGGTTCAACAGCATCTCTGCTCTTCACGAGCCGAGCGAACACAGGGCAGATCGCTGTGCGCTAGGCTGCCCGCCTAATTAAAAATGAAAACGAGTCGCTGGAATTCACAACAGATTGACCTCCATTTGCAGCGGAGGAAGAGCTTTGTGGTACGAGCCGGTCGCCTTGTGCAAGACTCGAACAGCGGAACAATGCTCATTGAAAATATATTAATAATAATAAATAAGAAGAAGAACTCAAAGAGTTCACTCTACGCCACCAAAACCCATTGCTTTTAGACCAGCTCCTATCCATTAATGATGACGAGTTGTCATGTTTGTGATCAGTATTAGTTAAACAGCCAACATAAAAAACTACTATACATTACACACATACATACAACCGACTATACATTGCTGTCATTGTAAGAGAACCCTTTAATAAGAACAAATGCTATAACTAGTTACAATGCTAGATTCTGTATCGGTACACACTTTGTATCGGCCGATATTCAAGTTCAGGAATCTGAATCTGTAGATGGTATGGTACCATCTCTAGCACTTACCCAGCGCCCCTCCGGCCAGGCCCCTCCGGAGCGCCACTGCCAGGCTGCCACTCATCTGCTGGTAGAAGATGGAGTCGGGGCAGGGGCACGCCGTGCCCACCTGGCCTGGCCAGCTGCGCTGGGGCCGGGGGAAGCCCACCAGGAAGACGGGCAGGGTGAAGAGGGGCAGCAGGGGGGCGGCCAGCAGGGCGGACAGGACCACCACGGCCAGCAGCAGGGGGCTCAGCGAGGCGTTGAGGGCCAGCAGGGCGCCGGCCGCTTGCCTCCGCTGCTTCTTCTCCGTCCATGACGTGACCAGCACGGTGAGCGAGAACTTGAGCTTGGAGAGGAACTGCACCGCTCTGTCACTCAGCAGACCCAGCTAGGCAGGGGGTGAGGGGGTGAGGGGTGCAGAGGAACAGCAGGTGTCAGCACACACACAGTCTGTCTGGAACACGTCTTAGGTAATGTTGACTCTGGTGTGTTGGTTTTATGTTTATTATTTGCTCATGACTCAGGCATATGAGCCGTATGCGTCATCGTAACACATTCTCTGTTGTGTAAATACAACAAAGTAGCTTCCCAGTGTAAAAGTGTGATTTAAATCATTTTAAAATCACTTAAACCCTGTTATTTCAACAGGGTTGTACTCGTTTGTGACACGCGGAGTAACGAGAGGCTCGCTCACCAGCAGCAGCTGCACAGCCGTCCCCAGGCGGTCCCACGCCGGCAGGGCGGTCTCCCCGGCCGCCAGGCGCACCGCCACCACCACCGCCATCTGCAGCAGGGACTCCTCAGAGTTCTGCCACACCTGGAGGGAGACAGGTTTGGGTTAGAGTCCAGGGTCTGACGCCTCATAGGGGCGCGGCCAGTTCTAAACTCTACTGTGTAATGTTAAAAGGTACGCAATTGATTTTGCGGAACACCACTTATCCTAGCTGGTCTTATCCTAGCTATCTTTCTTGTATACGGGGGAATGGGTTAACCTAGCAATTGGTTCTATTCACATTCTTGCTGTACCGACAGTGATATATTGTTTCTCTTTATTCTGACAAATGGACTTATTTAAGTCCCTTTGACTATGGAAATGGAAAAGCGTCTGCTAAATGCCCTAAATGTAAATGTAAATCCCTGTCACTGTTTATAGTGAATGTGTTAGTGACACATCCAACAAGTAAGTGATATTTGTGTGTTTAAAAATGCCTGCCTGTGATGTTTTGTCATAATGTTATTTTTGATGGATCTTCTTTACCACTCTGAACGCCCGCGTGAATCCCACACTGAGTGACGCCGTGTGGAGCCACTGGAGAGACTTGTCCGTGGACAGATACGCGATCATGGCAAACGGGGACACTGAGGGGATCACGAATAAAAGCCAATAATCAGCGTCAGAATAAACTAATGTTTTGCCCCGAAAGTCGCTGGAGGGAGACTCACCCAGATTCAGGAGGACTCTCCTGATGACCGCCGCGACGTGCAGACCTCTGCTGCTCTGGATGAAGGTCTGCACGTTGGAGATCCCCCTGGGGTAGAAGGGGTTCAGGAACACCCCTCCGCAGACGTACGCCCGCTGGATCTCCCCGAGGACCCAGCACAGCAGGAAGAGGGAGAGGAGGAGGTAGGAGGCGATGACGGGTAACCGCTGTCTAGTGACCACGCTCTGGGGAGGATCGGCCGCCAGGAAGTGGTGCAGCAGGCCGGCCTCGGCCATGGCGGCGGCCAGCAGACCGAGGTACAGCAGGGCCTCCCTGCAGCCCAGCCGCCAGCCGAAGGAGCCGGGAGGGGAGGGGGCAACCCCTCTGCGCCGCCCCAGGCTGCCCCCGCTGGCAGGGCGTGGCCCGGCGCAGCACAGCGTGGGGATCTGGCTGAGGTCCAGGCTTAGAAGGAACCCCATGGACACGGAGAAGAGGACCACGCCCAGGGTGGACGGGATGAAGAAGTTACAGCCTGCCACCGCCACGGACACGGCAAACATCACCAGGAGCCTGGAGGAGACGCAGGGACATGCATCATGCATCTGGTTCAGAAACGTCCACACCTCAGGGGCACAGATATAAAACAAGGTTTTTACATCTAAAGTCTTCCATCCATTGTGTTTAAGTTACTAGAGTGCCCTTAAAAATCATTATTTGTATATAATTATTATATTATTACAAATGCATTAGAGCGTTATATCCTGACACTGACTTTTTCCCAATCACTTTATAATCTCAATTGGGCAAAGGATTGAATCAGAGACAATTCAACCTCCGGTCAACAGCAGACTCAATCAATAGAATATCACCTGAGGTTGCTGGACATGGGCGAGCCGCCCAGGCCGAACACCAGGGTCTGCTCCATGCCCCAGAGCAGCAGGGCGTCCAGCGGGGACAGCATCCCCAGGGCCCACAGCAGAGGCAGGAAGAGAAAGAGCACATGGAGGACCTGACTGGCCAGCTGAAGCTCAGGAAACGGGCTTGTGAACCTGGACCACAAGAGCAACCAACAAGAAACACGGGACTGGTCAAACCTTTAGGCTACTGGTCAAACCTTCAGGGTACTAGTCAAACCTTCAGGGTACTAGTCAAACCTTTAGGGTACTAGTCAAACCTAAGGGTACTAGACAAACCTTCAGGGTACTAGTCAAACCTTTAGGGGACTAGTTAAACCTGTAGGGTTCTAGTCAAACCTTTAGGGGACTAGTTAAACCTTCAGGGTACTAGTCAAACCTTTAGGGGACTAGTTAAACCTGTAGGGTTCTAGTCAAACCTGTAGGTTACTATTCACAGGGACTAGTAAAACAAGTTTTGAGCCCCCCTAGGCTGGGGAAGCCGCATGTCTCCATAGCTCACCTGTCGGCCAGGTCGACGGCGATGAAGGTGAAGATGTAGATTGGCCGGGTGAGCGGGGTGATCTCGTAGGTGTCCTGGGCCTGGAAGGTGGCCGTCTCCGTGGCCGTGTTCACGATCAGTGAGTACTCCGCCGTGCACAGGGTGACCCAGCTGGCGATGTACACCACCAGGGCCGTGCCCGTGCTGCCGTAGAGCGCCGTCATTCTACCTAGGAACACGTACCACGTGCCAAAGCCGCACAGCACCCCGGCCAGGACCGTGTGCAGCACCACGTTCAGCCCGAAGCGCTTCCCCGGGGCGATGAACCGCACCGTCTCTGGGCCGACACAGTGGGTGAACTCCACCTCCTCCTCGTCGGCCAGGACGTTAGGAGCGCCCAGGCGCTCCACGGAGCCGCTCCTCCGGGCCGAGTACACGGCCAGCGCCTGGATGCCCGCGGCGGCCCCGAACATCAACAGGCCTGAGAGAACGGCAGCGTGGAGCTCCTGGAGAAGCTGCAGCTGGTAAAGCAGCGTGCCGACGCCCCCCAAGAGCCATGGCGTGAGGAACAGCAGGGCCTGGTGCACGTACACGTACGGCGGGGCGCAGTAGCCCAGCTTGAAGCGGGGTCCCCCCAACACCGTCTGGGGGAATCGCTTCCAGAAGAACTCCTGCTTGTACTCATTGAGTAGGGGCACGTCTGGCCCCATCCTGACCATGCCCTATTGGATGGCAGGTCATCTCCACGCACTTGACGGAGGGCTCCCATGCATCATGGTTGACAGATCAAGCAGTCTGAAATAAACCACCGCATCAAATATGATTAGGATCGCACCTGAAGAATAAACATCAGGCGATACAGTGGAATCGTGAAGCCTGCATAGCTTGAAGAGTAGGCGGTTTAAAGTGTAGCTCACATAAGCTTTCTGCAAAAGTTATACAGTGTCCTGTGGAGATCCTGTTGGTCTCAACGTGAGTCATGTTCTGATGTTGTGAGCACTGCTAAGATACTGTGAGGTTGCCATGCACACACAACAATGCAATGCAATGTTAATCAAGAGCGTTTGCTGACTTAGCAGTGCCTAGTGCTACGCCCTTATTCAATGACAAGTCATGTCAATACATTTATTGATTGTATAGAGTATTCTTCTTTGTTGTCAAGTCACATCGCTAGCTCCCCATCAGTGGTTGTCAGCTTGGGCACTAGCATGCTAGGTTCGCTCAATTGTTAACTTATCATAACAAATTATCGACATATTTTGGCATTTAGAGGTGAACCAACTTACCTACACAGGAGAAGCTGTATTTAGCGGTACATCCGATATGTCATATTTTAGTAAATTGAGAGTATTATCTGAAAGTATTGGACATCGCTAGTTAGCATTAGCCACTAGCAGCAGCAGGGAACAAGCCAAACAACGGATGATGCACGAATCATCGTAGCCAATGGGATCCGAGACCGTCCTGAGAACCCCGCCTCCTATCAAACTACTTACACGCCCCCTGACAACACACCCCCTCTGTCGCTCTGTTTGGAAGCGACTCATAACCATAAGCAGACTTGTCAAGTAACGAAGTACAAATACTTTATTACTGTACTTAAGTAGACATTTTAGGTATCTTTTATTTCAATTATTTATTTTTCTGCCAACTTCTTACTTCTACTCCTTACATTTTAAGACAATTATCTGACCTTTATGCTCGAGTATATACTGTATATATACTCGTTTTTTTTGGTTCAACGTCATGTGCGCCATTCAATACAGATCAGTGGTGCCATCCAGATCTAGTGATTTCAAGCGTAATTGGATGAAGCATAGAAACCCATACCACTCATTAAGCTATCCATCGTCTTTGCGCATGACGCAAATCAATATAAAATAGCCAAACAAATTATTCAAAGCGCGCCAGTCGTGTCAATGATATGATGACCAACTAGTTTAGCCTTAAATGGTTTTTTTTTATTATTAAGGTTACTTTTTACTTTTATACTTTAAGTAGGTTTTAGAGACAGTACTTTTTCACTTTAACTTGAGTAAAGAGGTTAAGTTGATACTTTTAACCCTAACTTTTACCAGAGTCTTTTTAAACTCCAGTGTCTATACTTCTATTTAAGTGACGAATGTGTGTACTTTTGACACCACTGCTTTTAAAAGATCAACAAGTATTTGAACCAATGAAAATGTAAAGATTTCAAATCAACAATGCTGCGCTGTGCAGCAGCCGACAGGAGATTCAGCGTTGTGCAATGCAGTAACCGGCAGTAGATGCAATGTTGCGGCGTGCAGCAGCATTTACATTTACAGCATTTAGCAGGCTGTTTTATCCAAAGCAGCTTACAATGGTGACACACCGAAGGCGGATTCAACCATGCAAGCCGACAGCCAGCTCGTCAGGAGCAGTTGGGTATCTTGCTCAGGGACACATGGACACTAGGAGGAGCCGGGGATCGAACTAGCAACCTTTCGATTACAAGTCAACCTGCTCTACCTCCCGAGCTAAGCCATCCCTCTAGCATTTGGTACAAATGGGTTAAAAAAAAACACAAACTAACACGCAGCGATCTTAGCATCGCTTCGCTTTTTTCGCACCCCTATGTTTTAAACTCTAGACTGTAGAAGTGTGTTTTAAGCTTTGCTTTGAATAGCTCCACAGTCAGCTTCCCTGATCACAGGTGGCAGACTATTCCATTGGAAGGGTGCCCGATAGGCCAATGCTCTCTGTCCAGCCGATTTATTTTTAACCTAGTGAAAGAAGGCCAGCTCCCGAAGACTGAAGTGGCCATGAAGGACTATAAGGAATGATGATGTCCTTCAGGAAGGATGGAGCTTATCCATGCAAGGCTTTATAGGTTAGCAGTGGCACCTTAAAATCCAATCTGGAAGTTATTGGTAGCCAGTGCAAAGAGGCATAGGAGTGATGTGATCAAACTTTCTCATTCTGGTAAGTATTCTAGCTGCAGCATTCTGTACAAGCTGTAGACTTCTCATGGTAGAGTTAGGTAGAACGAAGAACAATGAATTACAATAATCCAGTCTTGATTATATTAATGTGTGAATCAGTGTCCCTGCATCTGCTGCAGATGACATTGGTCAGATTTCTGAGTTGGAAAATCTTTTAGTTATACTTCTTACATGTTGGTCAACGCACAGCAGAGGGTCAAACAGGACAACAGGATTTCTGACGCATGCACTCTGTGGGATGGCCAAGCCATCAAACCACAGTGAAACTGTCTCCAATCTTCTCTGGTCCTGTTTTGAGCCGATAATGGTCAACTCTGTCTTCCCAGTTTTAAGCTGCAGGAAGTTCTGTCACATCCAACTGTTCACTGCAGTCAGACAGCACTCAACTTTCTGTCCCCTGATTCTGAAGGAATAAAGAGTCGGGTGTCATCCGCATAGCAGTGGAAGCTAATTCCAAAGCTGCGGATAATGTTGACCAAGGGAAACATGTAGAATGCAAAAAGCAATGGACCAAGGACCAACCCTTGTGGTACACCAAAGCATAGTTTGCAGTGCTTCGATTCTGAACCCTCATAGAGCACAAATTGTGTTCTATCTGTGAGGTAAGAATCAAGCCAGCGAAGAGCCGTACCCCCAAAGCCAACACAGTGCTCAAGACAGTGAAGAAGAATGCTGTGGTCGATCGTGTCGTACACAGCGTTACGGTCAAGCAAAACAAGCATCAAGCTCGTATTTGTATCCAAAGCTAGAAGGATATCATTTACAACCCTTGTCACAGCAGTTTCAGTTGAGTGGAAATTCCTGAACCCGGACTGAAAAGGTTAGAAGAGATTGTTCCTCATCAGATATTTGACGATTTGATTTGCTACAAATCCTTTTCTGTACCTTTGATAGAAAAAGTAGGTTTGATATAGGCCGATAGTTGCTGACTAGCCCACGCTTTTTGAGTAGCGGTTTTGTCAGCGCAGCCTTGAAACTAAAGGGAACAATTCTCATAGAAATGGAGAGGATTGCAGGCCCCACAGTTGGAGGAAGTTCCTTAAAGGGGTTAGGGATTTTGTTATTTATCATTGGAAAACGTTTTCAACACTTTTCATTCAGTCCTTCTAGTTGCAGAAATCAATTGTGCTAGGCTAGTGCAAGTCGAGGGGATTTGCTAGCTTGCCAATAAAAACAGTTTTACCCACTCCACAGTACACCCGAGGCAAACTAATTATAACGCCAGACTGTCTATGTAAATGTCTGTGTTGATCGAATAATGTTAGAAATAAACATTACCCTTGCATCGCATTGCATTTAGTTTATAATCCCTGTAGTTGGAAGCAGGCTACGGCAGCGGCGGACGGATATCACCTGGAGTGTGCTTCTCTGTTTACCTTTACCAGAAAGTAGTCCCCCAAAATGTAATGTGATCATTGCGATACATGCGATAGTTTTATCACTAATATTATTCTATCAACACAGACATTTACATAAATATTCGGGCATTATAATTGATTTGCCTCGTTGGTACTTTGGAGTGGGTAAAACTGTTTTTATTGGCAGGCTAGCAGATCCCCTCGACTTGTGCTAGCCTGAATGAAAATTGTTGCAAACAGTCTCCAATGATAAATAACACACTGGCTCACTTGGAAATGAGGTCCGATGTCCAAAATCCCGAACCACCCCTTTAAGAACCATGCAAAGGAGAGGAACATACACGTTGTTGATTTTGATGGCTTCATTACCTTTTCAAGTTCAATTAGAGGGATTGTCTTGAACTCCAGGAGAGTTGCCTCAGAGATTCCAGTCCTACAGGGCAAGACCCCATCCTGCACTGCAAAGTGTGGAGGACACGAAGCACAGCAAGCATCAATTTCCTCTCTAATTGATTGAACCTTCTTTTCAAATATATGCATGAATTGACCTGCTAAGAGGGTCAATTCATGGATGTTCAACTCCTTATGTTGGTCGGACCTCACATAGACTAATAAAAATCTGTTGAAGATGTTGAGTGGCTCTTTATTTCTAATCAACCTCTTTTGAACAAACAGGTTTGAAAGACCCAGTGACATTTGAAGTGGGAGGAAGGCCTGCTGAGGAACACGGTGAGAGAACGCATGCTTAGCAATCATTCCCTAGTCCCTAGTCCCTCATGGAGAGACCCCTTCTACACGAGGAGTAGGGGTTTTATTACTTACTTAAATTTAGTTGGACCATATTTGCAGAACAAAGTAGTTTGTTAATGTAGAATCGATGAGTCAATCAGCTCTCAATGAGCTGTTGAGATTAAAAAGCAGAAAGGGGCAATATTGAAGGTCAAACTGAACTCTTTTTCATGGATATTAGTATGTGTCGTCGTCTGAAACAAACCAAATATATCTCTTAAATTTATCAATTCGATTTGATGGTAGGCTATAATATCAAACTTAAGAGGCAACATAAGTGTGAGGTTTGTTGTGTCATCACTCTAGACAAGCGCTTCATCAGGTAAAGACACACCATCAAGTGAGAAGCCCGGATGTAATGGAGATGCTAAACCAAGCGCGTATTAGCGTAGTATAATGAATTATTAGGCCCATGTCACTCCTAATACCCTCATTATACACTACATGTCACTCCTAACACACTCATCATACACTACATGTCACTCCTAACACACTCATCATACACTACATGTCACTCCTAACACACTCATCATACACTACATGGCATTCCTAACACACTCATCATACACTACATGGCACTCCTAACACATGCTTTTCTTGCTAGAATAACTACTCACACAGCTGTGGACACTTTATGTCTAACATCTCATGTTCCCCAATCTCTCACACACACACACACACACACGGACGCCCACTGACGTGGAAGTGCTCCAGGCTGGATACTGTGCTCTACTTTAGACAAAGCCAAGGGGTTCGGGTTACCAGTCTATTGTGGTGGGCCTATTGGATGAGGTCCTCGAGTCAGAACTGAATCTGGGCTGAGGTGTCGTCGTTCTTCGAGACATGTTGAACAGGAAGAGGCTCAGAGGCCCACATCCTGCAGCTTGGCGCTGAGCCAAGAGGTCCCTCCTCAGTCAGTTGCTCATCAAGTTTAACAAAACCCAGTCGTTGCTTATGAAATCACAATGTTTAAAAGGTAAATCTTGATATTCATACTGAAATGTGTCACTAAAATACAATTTAATACCGAAACATGCTGCACCATAGATGAGTGGGTTTTACTAAAACACTGAGATCCAGTCACCTCTAATGAGGATCGAACGGTTTGCTTGGAGTGCATTTCCATGAATGAATCTCACCTTCCAAAAGAGGAATCAGCCAAGTAATCCCTGTGTTCCGCTTCCCAGACTGGGCCCTCCCTGCTGACACCCATGACCCAGACCGGGCCCGCCCTGCTGACATCCAGGATCCAGGTGAGCTGATCCCTGCTACCTCCTGTGAGCCGGTACTCTGTGGTTCTGTGTGTTGCTCTGTGGTACTGTGTGTCGGCCTCTCTGTGTGTAGGCTTCTGTGTGTAGTCTCTCAGCCTATTGCCTTTTGTTCGCTGAATGGTTTAAAAAATATTTTAATGCGGCACTGCTTTTCAGAGTCATTCATGGTGAACGCTAAATGATATAGATGTCTTATCGTATGATGATAGGTCATACTTGAAAGCAGCTTCTGTGTAGGCGCCTCTATGTGTGGAGGCCTCTCTGTATATAGGCCTCTCGCTCTCTCTCTCTCTGTAGGCCTCTCTTTCTCTCTGTATGTAGGTCTCTCGCTCGCTCTCTCTCTCTCTGTGTAGGCCTCTCTTTCTCTCTGTATGTAGGCCTCTCGCTCTCTCTGTGTGGGTGTAGGCTTCTCTTCCTCTGTGTTTGCTCCTCTCTGTGTGTAGGCCTCTGTGAGTCTGAGATCCAAGGTTGGTCATGACTGGGTTAGGGTGAAGGCTGAGCGGTGGTCTGCCTGTCTGCCTGTCTATCTGCCTGCCTGTCTTCTTGTCCATCTATGTGTTGTCGGTCGGTCTTCCTATCCGTCTGCCTGTCTGTCTGTGGTGTGGCCCGTCTGCCTGTCTGTAGTGAAGCCTGCCTGGTTGTTGTCTGTCTTCCAGTCTGTCTGTGGTCAACCAATCTGCATTGTTGTGGCACCAAAGTAGTAGTGTGCTTGGGGTGAATATTGTGCTCATATATAACGGTGTATGTGTGTGTGTGTCTGTGTTTGTCTGAACGGATCATCTTGTGTTACTGCAGCGGTCCGCTCGCCTCCCCCCCTGGTGGAGGACTTTGTTCCAGGTCGGTGCCTTCATCTAACATTGAACTTTAAAGATATTTCTATGTTCAAATACAGATCTCTTTTGACTTACAATATTCTGTTATATATTGTATTAATGAATTCAAATGTTCTATCCTTTCTGTAGATGACCCCAGAGAAGACAGTGGACATCCATATGGTCTGCCAGACATATATATATAAATATGTGTATGTATGTATGTATGTATGTATGTATATGTATATATATGTATATGTATATGTATTAGGGGTGTGAATCTCTCATGTAAACAATACAATACAAAATATCTGTTAACAATAACTCATGTTAACACATACAACTGCCATGTAGCCACTGGCACTGGTACAATCTGAATGCAGTAACTTCTAAATACTTTTGACATAAACTGAGGTATATTTCAGATATTGAAATCTGAGTATTACCTAATGGCACAAATTGCAGCCAAATAGAAATGAAGGAGATGAAAAAATATATATTAGTATACACACAGATCTCTGTAAAAAAAAAAGTGGCTAGTGCTAGGTGTCCTGTTGAGGTAGGATGATAAAAAATAAAATATATATGTTTTCCCTGTGTGTGATTCAAACTTCAAAATCTCATCTGCAATACATAGCTCTCTAACTCCCAACCCAAATTTATAATAATATACTGAATAATGAACTGTGATCGTCACATATTAATCGGTTGCACAAGATGTCCGGGCATCTGTCGTAATTGCCACGCGTTCGGCTCTTAGAAGTCTCTCCGACAGGTCAACCTTGGTTTTCATGTACAGCTCGGGAATGCATTTTTCATTGAAATGATGTCTGCATGGGATTTTGTACCTGGGCTCCAAGTCGCGAAATCCCTCATTCTCGACGACACTGTAGGGTCTTAGGTCCAATGCGATAAAGCAAGCTACAAGTGTTGATATTCGCTTAGCCCTCGCCAAATTGGAGCTCAATTGTGGCTGACTCGTAAACTGGCTGATGTCCTTGTTCTCGTGAAGCGTGGGCATGTTTGTGCCACTGGTGCTTGATGCAGCGCCATGATCAATGCTAGCTTCAGCTGCATGGTGTCTGGAAATGTGTGTTTGCAGGTTTGTTGTACCGCCACTATACTTGATGGCTTCTTTGAAAAAGCCAAACGACTTCCAAACTTTTGATTTTAGTTTGACCGGCGCGCTGAAAATAGGTTCGGAGTTGTCAGACATATTTTATGAAGTGGCATCTGATCTCAGGTCAGGTGGGCACGTCTTAAATAGTCGTCACGTCATTGAAATGGATAGGGCGTGATAGGCTATGCCATCTTTGACCAATGAGAGGCTGTCATTCTTCTCAAATCAACGAGACTATCAAGTCAGAAACATTTGCGATAAGAACCGATTCGTTACTTTTAAATCCGAACAATGACCGGTTCATCTCATGTTTATATCGATACAAGGCTTCACGAATCGATGTAGTTGTATCAGTATCTTTCATTCGAGGCCACAATTGTAACGTTTTCACCACCAAAAACGATGTCGCTCATTGTGAATCCACTTAAAAGACTCTCACCTGACACCTCACCCTTACTGCCTCCGACGAGACACTGCTGCTTTATGAATGGGTGAATTAGTGTCAATACATATAAACCTGCTTGAGCTGCTGCCCCGCAACCCGACCCCGGATAAGCGGATGACGATGACGATGATGACATGTAAAGCACTTTGAGTGGCCACTGGTCTGAAAACAACTATAGAAATGCGGTCCATATATAAGGGTAAGTAGATTAGTATATAGAATGCTGCTGGTATGATTGATCCTCCCTACCCATTAACTGCCTTAGTGGTGATTACGCAATTAACATGACAGTTAACAGGCAAACCCACATGCACAGTGGTCACAGAAAGACAAACACAATCTTCTCAGATATTTTTATTTACAGTTCAAGTAGAATGGGTGTTGAAATAAAGGTGACTGAAACACTCATTCACCAGTCTATGTTAACAACTTGGTTTTCGATGGATTAGACAGAATGGATGAATTAAGGCTGTGTGTGTCTAGGTTTGCTTCTTGCTCTCCTGAACCCCGTAGCTCGAGCCAGTCTTCTGGACCTCTGAAACACTGATCAGTCTTTTCACAGATACAGACGCTGAGAGAGGAAGACAGGAACCACAGATCAGAGCTGAGCTAGGCTCACACTAACTGTATGTCTGTGCATAAAGTTAGTGTGAGCAGTGTGTGTTACTGCGTGAGCAGTGTGTGTTACTGTGTGTGTAGTGTGTGTTACTGTGTGTGTATTGTGTGTTACTGTGTGTGCAGTGTGTTACTGTGTGTGTAGTGTGTGTGCAGTGTGTGTTACTGTGTGTGTAGTGTGTAGTGTGTGTTACTGTGTGTGCATGCGTGCTTACCAACAATTAGCAACAACAGCAGGCCCAGGATGAGGAGTTGGTTTCCACTAGCGACCACGCTGATAGCCAATTGGATCAGGGGATAGAACAGTATTACCGCCCAAAATAAGAAATTGAGGAGGGACCATGGGCGGCGGGCAGGGAGGACGGGGGTGCCAGGGAAACGGCCGGTGGTGTGATACTGCTCCTGCAGAGCGTCCTTCACCCAGAGAGAGAGAGAGAGGTGTAGAGGAGGTCTCCTTTAATATCCACTGACGCTCAATCGAGAATGTGGACGTGAATGTTGGAAATCAAGCCTTAAACAAAAGGATTGTCCTGAGGTTTGTACAGTTTCAAGGTTGCTTGTGCCATAAAGAAAGTCACGTGAATAACAGGTTGTTTTGTTTTGTGTTTCAACCTTTTCTTGGTAGAGTCGGTGCAGCCAGTTAGCACACTCCTTTTCCTCCTCAGGTATCTGGTCAACTGGGAAGCGCCTACAGTGACACACACACACACACACACACACACACACACACACACACACACACACACACACACACACACACACACA
>JAOPUD010000112.1:445753-457044 GCA_027122715.1 Trisopterus minutus
ACTCTCTAGTCTAGAATCTTTGGTGTAAACATAAAAAATGCAACGTTCCATTCATTCATTATCATTCAAACGCAGAGGCATTGAGGCGTTTGTGCACTCCACTAAGGTCCGGGATGTTCGGAACTGTCTAGACACGATCCGATAAATAGTGAACTTCATCACAGCCTCACCGAAGCGCCAACAGTGCTTTGTGGCAAACAATCGCAAAAAAAAACACCTGCAGAAATTCTCCAACACCTGCTGGTCTCAGCATGATTCATGTACAGTATGTCTTCTGTCATTGAACAATATGAGGACATTTTAACCACGATGGTTGAATAGTATTTTATTATATGCCTTTTGATAGGATTCCCGGCGTTTAATTAGTAGCCTACATTTCGGCTGAGCATGTATTTTTGGAATTTTTAATTGCTGCAATAAATGTGATTTTTGTTGACTTCTAACATGTCCCTGTCTTTGCTGTTTAAAGCTAGCAGTAGTCTAGGAGTAATATATCGGCGGTAAGCACTGTTGTTAGGGTATTGCGCCAGCTGGACATTCAGTGGTTTTGGATGTGTTTTAATAAAACACATCCAATACCACTGAATGTCCAGTTGGTGACTCCACTGAGGCTATATTAACGATGCTCTTAGCGCTCTACGAGTACCCCTGGAGCCCTCGTTAGCTACAAGGGTTTTAACAACGTTCGTTACACAACGATGCTTTCGGAAAACGGTGTGAAAACTCAACGATGCTTGTACGATGAACTTTATGAACCACTTAGGCTAACTATGCTTTCGGGAAACGGGGCCCAGATCTCCTGTTTTGATGATTATCAGAAGAGTCCACACCCAGGTCACACTGTATAACATGGGGCTCTGAATTTATTCGACACTTGTCCAAGGATTCTGCAATTATTTTGCCCTAAGTAAGTGGAGAAATACTACATTGTTATCAGTTTGGCCAAGATTGCCTAATTTTCATGCTTGTTCTCAGCTTCAGCTGTCAAGTCGTTTATTGGATAAAAGCGTCTGCAATAAATGGTTAAAAGGGATGTCAGTGAGGCAGGTGTTTCATGATTAATTTAACAGTGTTTCACTCTGTTGCTGTACTCCAGGTTTGAGATGATCGATGCCTCAAGGAACCGAATGAGAGTGAAGGCGTGCTACGGCATGATGGTGACCACAATAGCGGCCTGCTTGATTATGGTCATTTTAGGCAAACGGGTAAGAGTCTCAACATGGTGTTGTTCCAATGAGTTCTGTGTTGGTTTGGTAAACTGCCTCCTCGGAGCAAACAAAGTGCTTAAATGGTCTTCTTGGTCCTATTCGTCCAAGTTCATGAGGAACGATGGACTACACTGATCTATAAATGTTGAACAGTTGTGACCTGAAATCTGTACAATAACTACAATGGCGTCAAGTATGGCAGTATTAATTTGGCCCCTCACCTGGTACCCCTGTGGCGGTGGGCAGGCGGCGGGCCGACACGAGTCTCTGACGGGCCAGAACATGGAGAAGAAGGCCAAGTGGAGACAGGAGTTCCAGCTGCAGCAGGAGGAGGCTGCTAGCGCCGCGGCCGTGTCTGGAAAGGCCCAATGACCAGGCCATGTTCTACCTACTAAATTATCCTCTCCAGTTATTTAAGTCCACTTGAAAAAAAAAGATTATAATATATATAATTTTTTTTTTCAGGCTCTGTGGAGATGGGAAGAGCCATTTGTGAAAACGGCCCAATGCTAATAGAGCCTAGCATCCTAGCAGTCCATAAGGGTGCCTTGATGCCTTAATTATAGAAAATTTGCCAATCAAAATAGCCAAAATATCCCAGTGCTACACCACCTTTATATCACTGCACAACACAGACTCCAGATGTGTACACACTCAATGTCACTGCACACACACTGTCAGCGTAATGCTAATTCATGGTCCTGTTCCTCCAGTGTTTTCCATGGATCAGCTTTTTGGTTGCAGATTCCTGCACCTGACCAAAAGGTGTTCTTTGTTCCTGTTTCTGTAGTTGTCACTAATATTAAAACCCATGGCATTTTCTAACCCCTCATACAGCATGGATCAGAACTGATACTGTATAAAATACTAAGTCCTTTACTTTTGGCAAGTTCGTATTGTTTAGTCGGTCAGAGTTGACATATAGTCATCACACCAATAAAACAAGGTTTTCAACTTGAATGCTGACAAACTAGTGTTAAAGTTTAACTAGTGTTGTACTTGGGTGTGGTCAATGTAACATGTGTGATAGAACCAATTTCATGTTCACATAAAATATTTACAATGTTTGACATTTCATATTACACCATACAACTGAACTCCCAAGCAGTCATTCATGAAACAGCTTTTATGCAAATAGTTAAAACAGGACAGTTGCACAAACTCAATGGCATAATGAACATGGTAGAACACGCAATTTGCAAAATGACAAACCACAAAAAGGCCTTGACAATGATTGAGCTTTGTTCAAAGATGAAAATCATCAGAAAAGTTAAATCTGGATTGAGGAAACAACTCAATTTATGGGGCGAGAAAAGGGCATGGCAGCGTGAAGTCGATAGGCCTACCTGATAAAGATGTGCTTTGTTAATATCAACTTTAAAATCATGATTTAAAAAGAACACTGTTAAGTATAAATAAGCTTGTGAGTATGAATAATTTGGCAAGCCCAAACTTGCTCATGTAACCTGAACAACCCAGGAAGCAGAAAGTTTAGATTTTCTTGACGCCTAAAGACAAAATAAACATTTGAATCAGATTTTCCGTTGGTAGAGTTTTCGGTCACTGGTTGTTTGTTTTGGAAAGTGGCCCAACTGGAGAACCCAGTTGCTATGTGACGGACCAAGTCCTCATTGGACTCCAGGTCAGGCCCAGGGTCGGGTAAGATCAGGGAGGGGCAGAACGTGGGACTGCTTGACCATGTGCCATTAATGCCTCACTTCCTGAGAGGATTGGTGGGGTGACGTGCCAACAACGTCAAACAATCAAAACAAGGTAGCATTTAGAAACTACCGACTGTCAGGAGGCCCAAACTAAAGTGCTAAAAAAATGAAATTGGATTATGGCCCAGTTATTGAAATGCAAATTGCCACCTGCCCCCTGTATGGCTCTGCTGTGCAGCAGGCGTCTGGTTCAATCGCACACCTAGTCCTAGTCTTTGTTCAGTGTCCTGGCTCCATGGGAGGACGCGCGCCACTGGCTCCTCACATGTAGTGTGGTGAGCCGGTTGTGAGAGGAGCAGTTACTGGAAGAAGGAATGCATGGTGTTGGATCCAAAATTGACACCCAATGACAATGGAGAAACAAGCTGGGCTCCTTTCACCAAACACCCATCCAGATCCTAATGCATTCACTCCAGCCAAACAGTAGCCGACGGATGGCTAGAGGGGAGAGGTAGGGAGGTCACCTCCGTTCTGTCCTGTAGGCGCTGGTAGTGGAATACGGTCAGTCCAGTCCTTAGGGAGGGGGGACCTGCCACGGTTCAATGGACCATGGCATTATAAGTCTGGTGACCTCGGCGATGCATGGGGTCACTCATCACCGCCCAGTGGTTAAGAGCGGCTTCTCTTGGGGTCGTCCTGGGGGAAATAAACTCAAATGGAAATTCACGTCTGTGTGTTTGTCTGTCTCTAGAGTCGACACCTGCAGTTCAATCAGACAAGGTTATTGCCAAATCCCTCTTCACCGGGAGAGGGAATCCTCCACCAATCTGAGATCGCTGGTGGAAACCCAGGGAGGGGGGTCTTGTGGGGCTTTAGGTGATAGTGGGGGAGGGTTGGCGCGATGGTAAAGCACTACACCATTCCTGTTGCAAGCTGGCACACGTGCGGTCTGCTGGGCGGGGTGAGGTCCACAACGAGTACGACTGCAGACGTACCACACCGCAAATAATCTGGAACAATCTGGGAGTCGAGGGGACCATGGTTCTGCCCTGGCTGGAGGAGGACGAGGATAAGCACAGAGGTGATGAAGATGATGGATGATGGAGCGGAGGAGGAGCAGGAGTCGGAGCAGGAATCGCATTATAGCTGAAAGCCGTCCACAGGGCCCTCACACTGCTGGAAGAGGAACTGCTGCTGCTGCATGTCCACGGCGGGGGCCAGAGCCGGGTCCTCGTCCTCTGGGCTGAAGTAGCGCTCGTTCAGGTCGAACGCCTTCTGGTAGATCTCCTTGTTCTCATGGTGCTGCAGGAAGTCCAGCTTGTCCAGGCCTGGTGTGAAGAGGGGGGAGAGGGACATGGAGGGAGGAGTTAAGATGTTAATGCGGTTGGGTGACATCAGTTTCATATTCAGTGTGCAATTAGTGCACCTTAAAGCAGGTAAATTCAGCAAGTTGTAGGTGATCTATTTACTGTTATGAATCATAACAGTAAATAGATGTTATGATATTGTATTTTGGTCACTGTAGATCAAATACACCATCATAATGATATTGTATCCAATCTACAGTGACTCATTAAGGAGTCGGTTAGGCCTCCTCCTGAGTTCCTACAGGTAGACTGCAGACAGCCTAACCACTAACCCTAGACCATCCTTATATCATCACAGAAACAGTCTGTAAAATAGAAGTGTTGGTGGTATATGGACGCTGTGTGTGTGCGGGTCCCACCATAAGCCTCCTCTATGAGAGCACAGTAGGGGTTGATGCCTCCTCCTCTCTTGGCCTCCTGCTCCCCCAGGCGCAGCACATTCTCCAGGCCGTTCAGCGCCACCTGCACAATCTTGGAGTCCATCAGGGTCAGAAGGTCACACAGCGGGCCGATGCAGCCCAGGCCCACCAGGTGCCTGCAGGGGAGGACGGAATGGGAATTGATTTACCCGATGACTCATTGAACACATTAATTGAATTGAATAGCCAGTAACCCTGACCCTGAGGTATTAACCACAGAGTTATCCGAGATCGGCAGTAGAGCTAAACCTAAGTAACATATGTGATGTACTATATAACCAGGGTTCCTTGGGCACCTGAACCAGATGTGTTCACAATGTCACGGTGGGACCGACCTGATCTGCTCTGCAGAACCCCCGGAGGTAGCATTGGTGATGGCCCAGGCCGCCTCCTTACGCGTCCGGAATTCTGCCACCTGTAGGATGGCGATGAGGGGGGGCATCAGTCCTGCATCCATCACCAGCTGGAGAGAGCGAGCGAGACAGAGACAGAGAGAAGGAGCGAGACAGAGAGAGGGAGCGAGACAGACAGACAGACAGAGCCTGGGATTAGTCACTTGGAAGTCATGATGGCACATCGCTTGTTCTTGCTCACTTTCACCAATCAGTGCTGGGCAGTTCGCCCAACCTGGGCAGTTGGCATACGGCTGTGCGGGAAATTGATGGCTAATGAAGTATTAAGATTGAACACTACATTTCTCACATCAGTTTTACACAAAGAGATGAATGAGTAGTAGCCACATACCAGCTACTAATGGAAATATCTACCTCACTGGGGCTGATAGGATTGTCCCAGGGCCTGATCTAGAAACTAGGTGGTGGATAATAAAAGGTGGTGTCCCACCTGGATCTGTGCTCGGTTGCCTGCCGTGATGTTGGAGATGGTCCAGCAGGCCTCCTTCTTGATGGACTCCTTGGTGCTGCTGAGGAGATGGAGCAGGGACTGAAGCGCTGAACAGTTCAAGATCACCTGCATAACGCACAACGATAAGCACACACCCCCACACACACACAATATGAAATACTCGCTTTGAGGACCATGGATTTGAAAAATCACTGTTCAGGAAAGGGATAGAGGTACTGGTTTCCATGGTTTCAGGGAGACGGTGGCTAAAGGGTGAGAAGTTGTGGTGCTACTGACCATGGCCCGGTTTCCCGAAACCTTCTTAAAGCTATGTCATTCGTAACCTCTACTAAAAGTTCTACCTTAACATCTTGCGTGTTTTCCCGAAACGTTCTGTGCTACAAATCTCTTTCATACGTGGCTCGTTGGTACGGTTGGTCTCAAGCGCTTGTAGAACCTTCTTAGCTCTACTGTAGTGATGTTTCAGCTCCTGACACTAGTCGCCGCGACAGTAACCTTTAGCAATCCCTGTTGCGCATGGAACTGCCGCATTGGCAGTGTTATGTTTCACCAATATACAGTACAGTACATATAAGGCACAGCAGGCGAGGTCAGCTTGACTCGCTTTCAATAATTTCAAAAACCTGAAACTTACAAAATGATTGTATTTATTTTACAGTTAAAAAATTAACAAAACTCTTCTAAATTAAGGAAATGATACTGGGAAACGAATAAACCATTATAAGCAACGAGTGAACTTAATCACTGGTCGAAAAGACTTTTTTCAACCACCGCCTCTTTCCCTTGACGGTGCACGCACAAAGAAAGCTTGCATACAGACAGGTAGCAAAAAGCAAAGCAGTCTCATCATAAACAGTATAATATAATAAGCTAAATAAACTATTCAAAATTTAGCTGTCATTTCAAAATGTATTTTTTTATAAATAAGTCAGACACGTTTGTAAACAGAAAATCAATAGCCCCATTTGAACTGCTGCGAATGATGTGATTGCCTCAAACTCTGCCACTGTTTCTATATTTTATGTATCTATTTTTTTATCAGTGTAGGCTATGCTATGTTCGCCCATGGTTGAATAATTAGGCCTACTAGAAGGATTTGGAGCAATGTTTTATTCGCAAAGACTGCAATATTTTTTAGAACGCTGTCATGCACATGCGCATTAAATGGAATCAATCTCTGAGCATTTGTACATTTTCAGAAAATATCACTTTCTATTTTTCTCAAAAAATGGGACAAGCTAATGTGTTCAATACATGGGCTGACACACCACTTGGCCATAGGGTGTCTGTGCCTTCCAGGGAGGGTCAGGGGTCACCTACCTGTGTCTGTAGGTCATCTCCAGTGACTATGTTCCCCACAGCACGTAAGGCAGGAGACACCACCTTGTAGTCAGAGTGTCTACAAACACAAACCCATGTCAGCCACTGAACTGAATTTAGCTGTAATGATGTCAGAGGACTAAACCATGTCTGTGATTCCTTACAGCAGTAACTCCACCAGCCTACGGCAGACCCCAGAGTCGATGACAGCCTGGATCTTATCATTGGGTCCATCTGACAGGTAGGAGAGTGCCCAGCACGCGTCTGCCAGGATGTCCGTGTCGTTGACAAACAGCAGCCAGGAGAGCACACTAAGACACGGGGACACCTGCAGGGGGGTAAGGGGTGGACCTTCTGTTTGTATTGCTGCTGACGATGTGTTTGAACCTACATGTATGTATTATGGTTTACTGTAGGCCATGAAGGTAGTCATGGGTTACTGTCAGTCAAGGTAATTGTAATAAAGCTAATGGATGGATAGATTATCCCACAGGAGTGGGTGTTCAGCCATTAGCAAGGAGAAGGCGGCCCCACCAATCAGCCAGCAGGGGGCGGTGGCGGGGCACCTTTTTTAACTTGTGTGCTGGGCATGATGGTAACCATGGTGAAGGTTACCTTGCTGAAGTCCGGTGGCGGGTTCTTTCCTCGACACAGGTTCGAGAGCGCCCACACAGCGTTCCGCATCATGGTCAGGCGGTTCTGCTTGGCCAACAACCTGGGAGACGACATACATTCACTTTGTCACTTTGTTATTCAATGTTATGTTGTTGTGACTTCATAGAAATGTACTCTTTAAGCCTGGACTAATGATCACGTTTAGTAAGAATAAAGCTGAAAAACATTAAAACAAAAAAAACAAAAAAAAGAGGAAGAAACCAAAGCAGCCCATTTGAGGAGCGTAGCACATAGAGGAACCGAGTGCTACATACTGCACCAGGGAGGGCAGAATGTTGCAGTCCACCACGTAGTCCCGGCACTCAGTGCTGTCTCCTGCGATGTTCCCCAGGGCCCACACAGCCTGGGTGAGAGGGGAGAACACACCACTAAACAAGACTCCACACACAGCTCAAGCTGCTTTGTGTCACCTTTTGGTTTTCACCACAGCCTTTGTACCTATTCGTAGCTCTCAGTTAATATTTTAAATGAGTGTCTGAATAATAAAGGTCATCCCCCCACAACTTAGTCAACAAAGATATTTTTCCTTTGTTACAGATTCAGTTAATGGATCTAGTGCGTTATGTAGTCGGGTACTTGGTTCAATGTACCTGTTCCTGGACATCTTCAAAGTCTGAGGTGAGCATCTCTATGAAGATGGGCACAGCCCCCGCCTGGATGACCACCCTGGTTTGATGGGATGTCCCTGACGCGATGTTGGTGAGCACCCATGCAGCCTCGAACTAGCAACCATGGCAAATACAGCAATGCATAAAAATCAACAGACATTACCAACAATTCTGTACCCTTATCCTTGTGGAATTTAATTGATTGTCTGGACATTCAAGCAGACTCTTCTAAAGCATCTCAAAGTGAACCCAGACACATCATTAGGAGGACAGACGGACATTACGGACCTGGGGGTTCCTTGGGGTGGAACACCCTTACCTCTACACCAGCCTGCCCCAACATCACCTCAGCAGCTGAAGCCACAGTACCTGCAGTGTGCAGTTTTCCCTCCTATTCAGGAACTCCACAAAGCGATCCACCACCCCAGGAGTGGCTATGACCTCATCAATAGGTGGGTTGGGTTCTGCCAAGAACAATAAGAAATGAGCTGTGCAGACGACACTACAGAAATAACTTGAATTGATGCACAGTGCACGGTGTCAGTCAGAAAGAAAATAGGTGATTGATACATCTACTGAGATATGAAAATGTGAATCTGTTTGTACCTTTGGATAGGAGCTTCCGGAAGCGCTGAGTGCCAATGAGCTGCTGCTCTGGAGCACTGGAAAAGATCATCTGTGTCATCTCCACCGATATGGCCCCCCCCTTCAGGACGCACAGAGACATGCGGTCACAATCAGTGGCAGCAAAACAGACGATTCCCCTCCAAACTATTTGTTATTTTTCTAGATGCTAGTTCAACTGTTCATGTGTAAAAATCTCAGTATACAAGCAAAAGAGATAACAGTGCTATTGGTATCTCATAAAAGCCGGTGCTGAGAAGGAGTGCTACGTGTGCACCATGGGCTTGACCCCCATCATTCTAAATTGCGTCATTGCTTGTTGCGATGAAGCTGCTTTCACCCTACCGTGAGGGCGTCCATGTTGTTGGCCTGGGACTCCAGATAGCCACCATCGGCCATCCCATCCTCCTCCAGTGCTCCATCTTCCTCCACTGTTGCAACGTTTCGCCTCTTGAAGAGCTGTATAAAAAGAGTATAAACATGATTTCCATTTCCCACACAGTATGCAACACAATGCCAATGGCATTAGATAGATGGAAGTTAACTTCCTTTGATGACGTGCTTCTCTACAAATGAGTCCAAGATAAACAATTTTTTTTTTAAAACAGAAGGAGGGACAAGCAGAGGAGCCCCTTTAATATTTATGTCCGTGTCGGACATATTGAAGCCCATACACACCTGTTCATCTTTCTTCTGTTTGCGCAACTGCAGTCCCTCCTCCTCCCGCCTCCTCCTCATCTCATCCGAGTTGAGCGCCTTGTTCTTGTAGCTCTTGAGACGCGCATTGTCTTTACTCTGACTCATCGTGTCTCCTGGAGAGACAAATACACATGCAGTTGGACGTGGAGGAAAACACCTCATCTATGATTGGATAGTTAAAAAGCTTGCAGGGAAAGTAAACAGTCAACACTGTCATGACACTGCTGTCTCAGCGATAGCAAAAGGTTATATCGGGTCACGCAGCCAGCCTGTCGGTGTGTTCTTTGCTGCATATACTGTACATCATGTCTAGGTACAGCATAGGCTACTAGATAGTAGTATGGCGTACTAGGCATAGTACAGGCTACTAGGCACAGTAAAGTGTAGTAGGTATAGTATAGCCTACTAGGATAGCATACAGTATAGGCCACTAGGTACATTATTGGGTATAGTATAGGTTACCATGTACAGTATAGGCTACTAGGTTTAGTATACATTATAGGCTACTAGGTACAGTATAGGCTTCTAGGTACAGTATAGGCTACTAGGTGTAGTATAGGCAACTAGGTACAATATAGGCATATACATATATACTGTATACTGTACCTAGTAGCCTATACTATACATATTAGTACTAGGTACAGTATAGGGTACTAGGTATAGTAAAGGTAATTAATGGTTAATGTGGAGCTGTCATAACAGTCCCCAGTCCATATACTAGACTAGCGAGCATGCTAATGTTAGCCAACCACGGCTAAACTCCCTTAGCTCCGAGATAAGTCGTTAGTCTGAACCGAAACGACAACGTGAAGATATACAGCGTTGTGTCGGGGGCTGAACGGTACATTGTTCTAGTGATCAATGTCTACCAATCAATACTATATAACGTTAATTTAACTGACCTGAGAAAGTGGACTCTAATCCGCAAGGCCAGCCTTTCTACGCCGGTACAGGACTGCGCATGCGTGAGCTACGCAGATCCTCTTGCCTCCTCGTCCCCCTCCCCCTCTCCCGTGTGTCCGTCGTTCCTCAGCTCCTGAGTCAGTCGTGTGGTAAAACATTCAATTCGAATAGAAGGTATCGAAGTGGCATGTGGAACTGAGACAATGCCTAGGTAGTTATATTTCAGTGCATTACGATTCAAATACGTTTGCCAAGAATTGGCTCAAAGCATTTATCGTTTAGAAGCAATGTTGGGTGTCATTAGATTAGATATCTCCTCAATGAGTCCCATGACCGAAAGGGGTTGAGGACGGATGCTGGATGCTGTCTGTCACCGCTCCAGGGGGCCAGTTTCCCAGACAGCCCTTCTGGATCTTTGCAGTCTGGAGGCTCCACGCTGGGCACCAGTCCTTTGCTTACATGCCACCTAGGGCAGCGATTCTCAACCACCATGTTGTGGATAATTTCCACATAAAAATACTCTACCAAAATACGAGAAGTCGAGAAGGACGGGTTGAATGATCAAGGCTTTATTGTCACTATGCAGAGTAACAACACCATCTGAGTTGGTTTGCAAGGAACTCCCGAACGGTCTTCAGGACACGAATTATATTCCCATTGTGTTGTCTTCTCAACACGCTCTTGGCCAATCACAAAGCTCTCAATTTTGGGCTTTCCCGTTCTTCGTTAGCATTTCTCTTCCCGCCCCCGCTGTCCACAATACATTCAGTAATACAATGGATACAGTAATTTTAGCAAGAATTACGTAAACAGGATTAAATATTAAACATTGTAGTTACATGAAGTTGTAGATTATACGTTAGTTATTTAAAGGTACAATCCCGGGCGGCTGGATTTACTGGACTAACGATTTATTTTTCGAATTGCACACCCTCCCCTCCAT
>JAOPUD010000112.1:457144-467260 GCA_027122715.1 Trisopterus minutus
GAGTATAAGGCCCAGTTAGAGTATAAGTAGCATGTAAGGGGCTTAGTTAGAGTAGAAGGCTCATCATATCCCATCAATACTATACGTGCACTGAGCCCTCTCGGAGGCCTGGCCAAAACATTTATTTCACTACGACTCCTTTCAGCTACCCACCCCTCCTTCTCTGGCTAATAAAATGATTGAGGTGGCATTTTGAAAAGAGAAAACATACATTTTAATAGTACATGGTCCAAAGATAATTATGAGCCTTTGATTGATATCCAGGGAAAATTTTGCGGCGATACAATCCTTTTCCCCACTTGAATGATGAGTGAACAGGGATATCTATTTCCGGGCCCCATAATTTGAGGGACCTGTCCACAGCCCACTGAAAAACTGCAATACCAGACTTGGCCACTGAGCACTGGTGGATTGCGGAAGTAGGCACTGCTCCAGGGGGCCTGTGGGAAACACCCATGGTCTCAAATAAATGCAGACATAAGAAAGACACTCCCCTCAACATATCAAAACATTGCCATAGTTGGTTGGAATTACTACATGAGAAATGACATAGCTCCTTTCAAAGAGGCGTGCCCTCTCCCAAAATATGCTTGTAAACCATGGACCTATAAAGAAAGGTTAAAACTATGAGGAGTCCACCTGTGTCCGACTTGACGTGGTGGGAAGTTGGGAACTTGACGTGTTTCTGACTGGTTCTGGCGGATCTTCTCAAGTCCTGTGCATGCATGCGCTCAAATGCAGGCGATCTGAAGCACGCCTATTAAAGGCGCGTTCATGGTCCTGGTTATGTCAACAAAATCTGGCCCCAGTTGCCGAACGGAAGTAGAATCATCAGAGCGTCAGAGTTCACAAGAACTTTCTGATGTCGCAAAAATGTTTTCCCTATATAATTCCAAGTGATGTGAGCGCACCATTAGTCACTACTTTGAGAAACATGTCAAAGATGCTGTCTGAGACGGCCAAGTCCTATTAAAATGAGTCCATTGTGATTCCAAGGTATTTGAAGTGGTCTACTGTCTCTACGGTTTCGTTGTTATGATGGGGTGGTAGGTTATAATGTGTGGATAGTATATAATGGTCCATAGATAGGATAGATGCCAACTAAAGGAGCGTTCTTGGTCCTGGTGATAATGGCGTGTTCCAGATGCCTCGGACACCAGCCTTCCGAGTTTCACTTGTGACGTCATTTCCTGTCTCGTAGCACTGGTTGCAATCCTGGTCATCTTTGTGATCGTGTCATGTCACTGGCTAGTCATTGTTATTGTTAGCTACATTAGCGTCTTTAGCAAACCAGCTTGAAAACGGACAACTCAACTTTACATTGTACTGCACACACAGCAAGACAGTGCAATGCATACATTGGTGAGCTGAATAAAGTAGCAATGTAATCAAGTGTGCAGGAGCATTTAAAATCAATCACTGCGTTTAAATGCTGGAGCATAATCGTGTAATGAATGTATTGAGGCAGTCCTAGTCGGCTATCTACCTGCATGTGTACTCGATCGTATCGTATTGCCGGGAGTTCGCATCCTGCGCATGCTCAAGAATTCCAGCCGGGGATTTCACCCGGAAGTGGAAGGAGACAACGTAATAAATAGTTGCCGGAAAGATCAAACGATGCCAAACAAACAAAATGTATGCTACTGCTGCCTCGTCAAACTCCTTGTACGGCATCTTTGTTTGTATGCTGCCAGATAGTTTGTTGTTGCTTTTACGTAGCCGTGAACCGGAAGTGGCTCTAGTACCACTTGTTGAGAGGGCTACAGCACCACCTAGTGTAGCGGAGTCAGCCAGGTATCTGGCCATTTTTCGAATCTGATCCGATGCATGTATACTCAGACAAGTGACACCCCCCCCGTCGAGTGGCAACATCGTTATATGGCTCAATCCATGATAAGTCGATCTGGTCCGACCATGTAACCGCAGTCACTACTAAAATGACCAACGTGCTACAAATACAAAGAAAATAAATCTCTTCACGGGTGCAGACATTTTTGTTGAGAGCATCATCACTGAGCTCGATGTACTCTCAGAATTCCGAGGGGGCACGACAAAAGGGGGCGTGCTTCCGTGAAATGCCGCATGAAAGCTGGGAGATTTCCCCACTTGGACCTCGGAAGGCTGTTGTCTGAGGCATCTGGAACACACCATAAGGCTCAACATCACAGGCTCGCCAGTGATGACACTCACACTTACGAGTTTTTCCCAACAGCGTCCGTTCATGTGCACTGCGTTGGGAATCTTAGTTATTCACAGTAGAGGTTTTTTATCCGATAAACAGAACTTAGTAGGATCAGTTTTAAGTTTGCACGCCTTTATTTCCTTGTAGCCAATCACCTACTATCCTTTTGCTTTTATTTAAGAGAAGCACATTGTATTGCTACTGTATGGAAGGCTAAGCTTTATCTAGAGCTGGTTTACCAGTACACAATGTTTAAAACTGAGCAAAGTCTATGCCAACAGAGGGTTACAACGGCAATAGTAAAATATGTGATATGATGGTTGATTCTTTTTTATTGAGTAAAACTTTCATGTTACGCCATGTTCATGCGCGCCACTAGTAAACCATACATCATCAACTGAGCAACTGTCAAAATCTGGCCCCAGTTGCCGAACAGAAGTAGAATCATCAGAGAGTCACGAGGTGTCATTAAGAACTTTCCGACATTGCAAAAATGTTTTCCCCATAATTCCCAGCGATGCGAAAGCACCATATTTATGTGACTGTGTGTGTGTGTGTGTGTGTGTGTGTGTGGGGGGGGGCGGCCATAAAATCTGCAACTTACACAACAGGTTGTCAGTATAAAACCCTCCTTTGCAGCGGACCAGCAGTCTGACTGTTGATTGTCACTAAGGAGGAGAATTCAGGTCAAGGTTTGTCAGAATATCAACACCTTTTTGTTGTGTTCTTCTTTCTGCAGGCGCCTGTATCTCAACTTTTGTGGAGATACAGTGTGATCATATACTTACTTTACTTATTCAGTTTAAATACACTTAGAAAAGCTGCTTTAATTGATTGCATCATAAACATTTGTGAATGCATGTCAATCATATATTTATCCATATCTATCCATATCTTTGCTTTGTTTTGATGATATCATGTGGTTGCCATAGTTCCCTGACACCTGTCTGCCTCCTTTGTAGTCATCGATGATGGGAGAACACCAGGGTTCCCTAGTGCTGGCCATCCTGTCATCCATTCTTCTCTTTGTCATCACGCTGGTGTTCAACGGTCTGGCAGGACCTGGAATATGTACGTTGACCTTCGCTCTGTGATTGCTGAAGGATCAGTATATGGCAGACATTTACTAGGACCTTTATTATCCTGTTGTGCCTGATGAAGTCCCTTCTGTAAAACAAACCAGATCCATTTCTGGGGACAACATCCAACATATCAGGGGAGTATGAGACGGAGATTACGCCTGCAGGCTGGACCTTTGCCATCTGGTCCCTTATCTACGTGTGGCTGGTCCTCATGTTCGTCTACATCCTCTCCGGCTGCTGCAGGAAGTAAGATCCATTGAGATTCATAATTGCCAAGCCATCTAATGATGTGTTTATACAAAACTGCCTTGTATTCATGTATCTACACATTTAGTGTATTTAGTGTAGCAGATTTGTGTAGTGGGCAACCTTGGCCAAGAACTCATGCATGCTGTAAATCCCTTTGGATTTAAGTATCTGCTAAAGGTCCAATGTTTCATAGTAATAAACAGGCAGCTGTTTAGGGTACAGAAGGGTCCAAGTAATCTGCTGTGGTCCCCTGTGTGTGTCAGGAACTCCTATGGCTATGTGTACTGCAGTCCTCCTGTCCTTTCCCATGGCTTCTTCATAGCATGGTGCCTGAACATCAGCTTGAACTCTGCATGGCTGTTTCTGTGGGATAGAAGGTAAGGAAAAGCTGCTAGTGAGTGGTGCATGGGGTTCTGCCCATCCTGATGAATGTATTATCATTACAGTTCCATAACAATATGTTCATATCTTTTTAAATAATATAAAGAATAAACCTGGTCAGAGTTCTCCTACAGTGATTCTGCTATTACTTTAATGGAGACATTAAACAGATAGGAATAAGAATAACTTATTTTCATGCGTGTTTCACCAGGTTGATGATCGTTGCCGCTGTGTTCCTTCTCCTGATTTCCTGCTCAAACTACATCATTATCTCCTTCGCCTGCCGCGGCCTCCATGTTTACGGCACGTGGCTCAGCAAATATCACAGAATCGATCTGTGGCTACACCGTGTGTGTGTGAGTAAACCTAAACCACCGGATTGACTGACATTGCCTTTTATATTCCATTTATTTAGCTAAAGCTTTTGTCCAAAGCGACTTGCAATGAGTGCATTCAACAATGAATATGCAGCCAAATCAATGCAAGAATCATGCGAGTACAAAGAAATGTTCAAATAAACAAAGTGCTTTGGGAGCTCATTATAGAGTCCGACCTTCATTCGTGTGGTGTTTGTCAACAGGTTCAGAATGGCCTGGCCTTGTACGCTACATGGACAACAATCGCTACTCTTATTAATCTGACCATTGTGCTCGACTACGACGCAGAGATGCTTCCAGAGAACGCTGCTATGGTCACACTCTCCGTGCTGACGAGTGTGTTGCTGGCCTGGTGAGTAAAGGACGAGAAGATATCTGATCTGTCAGAAGTGAGCGAGGAGCTGTCTCAAAACAGACATTCCAACTGGATTTCATCCACTAATAGCTGAAAACTGGCTTAGCTATTTCTAACAAATGACCCTTAATCTCCTGCAGCATCTTTAATGGCGCATTTCCACCGGAGGGTGCGGGTCGGTTCGGTCTACAAAGGTGCAGCACGGGTCGCGTTTCCACTGGAAAAAGTGGGCGTGACCCAGACTAAGCTGTATTGAGCCGTAATTGTCTCACAGTACTACTCCGCTGAGGTACTGAGACGCCTGAAAGGGTCCCGGCAAGTTTGAGCTACACACACCATGGATTGGTCGACAGACTCACTTCTGTGCGACAGGGGGATAATAACAAACAAATATAGTACCCACGAGATATTTCTGGACAACGCCAAAAGCTTCGTTCATTGTAGAAAATGTTGCGCAAAGGTTTGCCATCCTTCTTGGACGTCCTTCATTGTTGCTTGCTTGTTGTGCGCATTCTTCTTTTTCCTTAGATTCATTAGCAGGCTACACTGTGTCGGGCTGCTATGAGATCACAATGCTTACGTAGCTGCCGTGGCTATTGCCGTCTGGCTTAAACCCCACCCTACCATAAGGGTACTGGTGGTGGTGGAAGTGTGCGTCGTAACTGAGCTGGGCTATACCGCACCCTCACCACTGAGCTGAGGCGTGCTGGGTCCGAAGCGTACTCGCTGGTGGAAATGCGCCATAAGAAGTAAAGCAAGTTATCAGGAATGTTCTGAAGCAAATATGGCATAGCAGTGTTTTACTACAGGTTAATGACATGGATCTGTTGTTTTATCAAGGTGTGTTCTAGAGAACTGGGTCCTGGAGAGGCATGTGCGCTACATTGTGACGGTGTATCCAGTGGTGATCTGGGCCCTCTGTGGGGCCGTGTCCAGCCACTTCGACCCCGCCACACCCAGCCAGAGTGGCCTCTTCCTGGGTAAGAGATCTCTTCTGCTAGGCTGCATCATAAGAAGCATTTATTACACGGCTTTGTTACTCTGATTGGTCAATTACAGCATTCTGCTGTCTGTTATTGACCAAATTGACTTACTTTATGGATATGCCAGGATTGGTAGGGATGGCACTCCGGGGGGCAAATCCATTATTTCCCTGATGTTTTGTTTAGTTTAATTCTCTCTATAGGCTTGCTCTGTCCTGCATCCTATTGGATGTAAGCTTTGTTTGGTTCTCTGTCCCATGTCATATTGGCTGTAAGCTTTGTTTGGTTCTCTGTCCTGCGTCCTATTGGCTGTAAGCTTTGTTTGGTTCTCTGTCCTGTATCATATTGGCTGTAAGCTCTGCCTGGTTCTCTGTAGTGGCACTCCTGGCCCTGTCCTGCACACTGTGTGCGGTGAAGCTTGGCCTGGTGGTTTGGAGGCACGTCAAGCGGCCCCTGTATCAAGACGTGAAGGCAGAGGACATGGAGCCCATGGAGATTGCTCAAAGACAGAAAAAGATTTTTAAATAACGATTGTTGCAGACACTTTACTCAGAAAATTAGACAAAAATCTGAATGACATATGAATGACATATGAATGATATATGTTCCATACCTTTGTATTTATAACGAGAACCAAAGCCCAATTTTGTTTAATTTGTATTTTTATGAGTTGAAACAAACTAATATGTGCTTTAGTACATTTTGATGAAGAAATTATACAAATAATGTGAAGTTGTAAATGTTGATTTTTGATTTTTTTGTAATGTGGAAATAAAACAATACCATATTATTTGGCTTTTCATTAACAGAACAGCAGAACATGGTGATTTGCTACACAATGGGATTCATCAGTCTATATTTAATGGATTATATATTTTGGAGACATGCCTGAATGTTGTGTTTATAGGGGAAAAATACACAGACATGGCTTCTTCATGGCATGGTGCCTGAACATCGGCTTGAACTCTGCATGGCTGTTTCTGTGGGATAGAAGTTAAGGAAAAGCTGCTAGTGAGTAGTGCATGGGGTTCTGCCCATCCTGATGAATGTATTATCATTACAGTTCCATAACAATACGTTCATATCTTTTAAAATAATATAAAGAATAAACCTGGTCAGAGTTCTCCTACAGTGATTCTGCTATTACTTTAATGGAGACATTAAACAGATATGAATTAGAAAAACTTATTTTCATGCGTGTTTCACCAGGTTGATGATAGTTGCCGCTGTGTTCCTTCTCCTGATTTCCTGCTCAAACTACATCATTATCTCCTTTACCTGCCGCGGTCTCCATGTTTACGGCACGTGGCTCAGCAAATATCACAGTCGATCTGTGGCTACACCGTGTGTGTGTGAGTAAACCTAAACCACCGGATTGACTGACCTTGCCTTTTATATTCCATTTATTTAGCTGAAGCTTTTGTCCAAAGCGACTCGCAATGAGTGCATTCAACAATGAATATGCAGCCAAATAAATGCAAGAATCATGCGAGTACAAAGAAATGTTCAAATAAACAAAGTGTTTTGGGAGCTCATTATAGAGTCCGACCTTCATTCGTGTGGTGTTTGTCAAGAGGTTCAGAATGGCCTGGCCTTGCACGCTACATGGACAACAATCGCTACTCTTATTAATCTGACCATTGTGCGTGACTACGACGCAGAGATGCTTCCAGAGAACGCTGCTATGGTCACACTCTCCGTGCTGACGTGTGTGTTGCTGGCCTGGTGAGTAAAGGACGAGAAGAGATCTGATCTGTCAGAAGTGAGCCAGGAGCTGTCTCAAAACAGACATTCCAACCGAATTTCATCCACTAATAGCTGAGACATGGCTTAGCTATTTCTAACAAATGACCCTTAATCTCCTGCAGCATCTTTAATGGCGCACTTCCACCGGAGGGTGCAGTCTGCAAAGGTGCAGCACAGGTCGCGTTTCCAAAAGTGGGCGTGACCCGGACTGAGCCATATTGAGCCGTACTCGTCTCACAGTACTACTACGTTGAGGTACTGAGATGCCTGAAAGGGTCCCGGCAAGCTAGTGGGTCTCCTGGCCCTGTCCTGCGCACTGCGTGCGGTGAAGCTTGGCCTGGTGGTTTGGAGGCACGTCAAGAGGCCCCTGTATCAAGACGTGTAGGCAGAGGACATGGGAGCCCATGGAGATTGCTTAAAGACAGAAAAAGATTTTTAAATACCGATTGTTGCAGAGATTTAACTCAGAAAATTAGACAAAAAAATCGGAATGGCATATGAATGATATATGTTACATATCTTTGTATTTATAAAGAGAACCAAAGCCCAATTTTGTTGAATTTGTATTTTTTTGAGTTGAAACAAACTAATACGTGCTTTAGTACATTTTGATGAAGAAATTATACAAATAATGTGAAGTTGTAAACGTTGATTTTTGATTTTTTTGTAATGTGGAAATAAAACAATACCATATTATTTGGCTTTTCATTAACAGAAGAGCAGAACATGGTGATTTGTTGCACAATGGGATTTATCAGTCTATATTTAGTGGATTATATATTTTGGAGACATGCCTGAATGTGGTGTTTATAGGGGAAAAATACACAGACATAGAAAAGTAGTAATAATCGTGATGATGAATGTTAGCTGGATAATAACATTTATTAGTTAATTTATTCGCCATGCTTATTATATGATTATTTGTTGTTGAAAGATTAATATAAATAATAAATAGACAAACAATATCTTTCTGTTTACTTGCAGAAAGTTACATGTGCATCTAAGGCTATATATCTAATACATATACATCATAAAACAAGTTATCTTTTAAGAGCAGATGTCGCCTCAGAATGGATCTGCCCCCTGAATCATAAGCTGTGGTCCTGCACTGGCTAATCAGTTAGACTTTAGTATTGGCCTTCACAGAGGGGTCAGGGGTCATCTCACAATGGATCTGCACCCTGAATCATAAGCTGAGGTTGTGACCTGGCTAATCAGTTCGACTTTAGTGTGGGCCTTAAAAACCAACGTCCACCTCACACCTGAACCAGCGCTGGTGACATTTTTAGTGAGCTTACATACTAAACTATTATTTATTATTGAACATATAGGCCTACAGTAGAGTAGAGCAAAGCTATACCACACAGACACAAACAAAGGGCGTTTAAAACACAACAATGTATTTCAACAAAAGCCTACTGCAACCAACACATACCAAAGAGGAGTTCCTGTCTGATTGGTCATACCTTCAATGTGTCCTTTAAAGACCTACAACCTTTCATGTCAAATATCTATCATTCATTTGTTGACAGGAACCCGATGTGAGCCAAATTCGCACATAGGTGAAGGAAACAGTTTTCTTTGTGTTTCGCTCATAAAGATGAATGTATGAGGTGATAACAGCTCCACGTGATGACTCAGGTGGCCATAAACATGGCTCTTACACAAGCCCTGTTCTATATAATTATCTGTGGCCTGTGTTACGTGTGCACTGTAGGTTTTGTGCAGTATGTTGATGACTGACTGGAGGGTAAAGAAAGGTAACGCTAATATGTATCTTTGAGCTACTTGTGTTCAAACAGTCCAATGTGTTTATTATGGAAAACGTGTTATCTTGGAGTAATACAGCGTTTACTGCTTGGATTTACATTTTGAAAAATGGCCGAATGGTACGGTATTGAGTTCTGTTTTCAGTTGACTGTTTCTACATGTTACAGCTGACCGCCATGGGAAAACACTGTCTGGGACGTCTGGCCTGCATTCTGGGCTCTGTTCTCTTCTTCATCATCAGCCTGATCTTCAATGGACTGGCTGTAGTTGGAATATGTTCGTTTTCTTACCATAATCATCTTTCCATACTATGCAGAAATTCTCTATTTTTATTGTTTGTCTTACATATTTTTTCTATGCTTTGTGTGTTTCCCAGCCCCCTTCACCACCACCACAGCCAATGTGTCGGCAGTGTTTGACACGCAGGTAACACCCATAGGATGGACCTTTAACATCTGGGCCCTCATCTATGTCTTTCTGATCGGGATGAATGTCTACATCATCACTTGCTTGTGCAGAATGTAAGGGCTTGCTTTGGTGTTAAAACACACTACCATGAACAAATAAGTAAGGGCAACACGTTATAAGCAGAATATCATACGCAAACTATTCAGACAAAGGCAGATTGGTTTTAACACCATGAATGGCCTCACAGTGGTCATTTCACTCATTCCACACTTATTGAACCTATATGTTTAAGAGAATGTTAGCAGGCTGAAAGGTTAACTCTATGCCTATTCTTTGATTTGTAGGAACAGCTATGGGTATGTCTACTGCAGCCCCCCAGTGCTGCCCTATGGCTTCTTCATCAGCTGGTGCATCAACATGGGCTTCAACATAGGATGGCTCATTCTCTGGGACCAAGGGTAAAAACATGTTTTCAATCGTTATCATTGCTTTATATTTACAAAAATATAGATAAAGAGAGAGAGAGAGAGAGAGAGAGAGAGAGAGAGAGAGAGAGAGAGAGAGAGAGAGAGAGAGAGAGAGA
>JAOPUD010000112.1:489516-508084 GCA_027122715.1 Trisopterus minutus
TGTGTGTGTGTGTGTGTGTGTGTGTGTGTGTGTGTGTGTGTGTGTGTGTGTGTGTGTGTGTGTGTGTGTGTATGTTTGCCCATCATGACCTGTTGTTATGGTCTTTATAGGGTCCCAAAGGAGAACCTCAACCACCAGCGGCACCGGTGAAGAACACAGAACATAACTCGGGTAGAAACATTACCAATATGTCAGTCTCAAACAGACTGAGGGCTTGTTTTACCTTTTCTTATGAAGCAATTGCACATGGCAGAACAGAGCATGTGTTTTGCTGATTATGTCTAGTATGTGGATGGAAGCTGTCTTCAGTGTTGTATTGATTTGCTCTTCCCCTAGTTGGTCTGGAGGCCAGCAGTCCGTTGGTAGAGCACTGCCCGGTTAAAACCTCCAGTCCCTTAGAGGGGAAGCACCAAAGGGGCATGGAGGCTTCCCCCGATCGCTTCCTCTGGGACCGTGAGGGAGTCCCTGAAGACCAGTCAAAGACTGACAGGCCCTCCATGGCGAGGGCCCACTCCTCTGAGCCTTTCCAGCCAGCGTAAGCAACATGTTTGGTTCGGTATTGGGGTTTTCACTGTGGTGGAAAGTGTTAACTGGAGGTTTTAGACAAAAGCAGTTTTTTTATTATAACCCTGGTTTATGTTTTAAAAAAGGGATTTTCTTGGAATAATTAAAAAATACATAATAATAAAAAAAACATTCAGCATTTTTCCAGAGAAACCTAGTAATATAAAATGTCTCTATGGAACGTGTATGATTGTTTCATAAAATGGTTTTAAATATTTGTTTTCAGTGTGTTGATAGATGAGGGTACACCTTACCCTGAGAAGATTAAGTATAATAAGTACATAAATATAATAGATTTAACAGTAGATTTAGCTTGTCTACTAGTTAACATTTCCTTTTTATCTTTGTTTTCATCTAAAGATACACATTATATTAAGTATTTAGCACTTTTTTTTGCTGTGAATGTAAGTAAGGACAACACTATAAACAAGGTCAACTTGTAATTACAACTGTGTTTGTGTGTGTGGCCTCAAATATCTAACCTTCTCTCAAACCACATCTAGACCAGCCAGTTCAGAGCTGCCGGTGTGGAGACCGGGCCCTCAGCTCCCGTCCACCTCCTCTGGGTCCAGAGCCTCCTTCATCCAGAAGCTCAGAGCCACTGGCCTGTCCAGGGCACCGCGGTGAGCTCACTGATCAGCTCTTTGATTCAGATTGACTCATTTACATTTAGGGCATTTAGCAGACGCTTATATCCAAAGCGACTTACAATAAGTACAATTGCCATAAGAAGTGAAACAATATATCACTGTTGGTACAGTAAAGATGTTCATAGAACCAAGTGCAAGTACTTACAAACGCTAGGCTAACCCATCCCCTGTATACAGCAGTGATAGCTAGCTTCTGCAGATGCTACACAATTAAGTACTATAAATAAATAAAACTTACATTAAGTGCCAGCACATACGTGTTTCCACCGGTGGGTTCGGTTCGGTATGAATAGGTGCGGCACCAATCTCTTTTTACTTTATTTCACTGCAGATCCTTTTATCATGAAATCAGATAATTAATAACATGTGTGGTAATAAAGTCTTTCTTATGATGATTATTATCAGGTAGACCACTTATTTATCATCATTATCATGCCACTTCTCACTTCTCAGGGGGTCTCCGATCAAGGAGCCCGCACCTCCCTGGGAGCCAGAGGAGGAGCCAGAGGAGGAGTTCCTGATCAGTGACGAGGACCCCCCTGCCTGGATCACCATCCCCAGGAAGATGAACCCCAGCAGCTACAAACAGAAAGGTCCAGACGCTCTACCGGTGAGGAACGACTACGGCGTCGGCCAGCCGTCCACCCCGGACTGGGTGCTGGTGAGAGAGACAGGGCAGAAAGCTGAGACATGGGCCCCCGGGTGCGGAGGGGAACCCACCGGCTTGGAGGAGGGGAGGGCTGGGAACAGCAACAAGAAGAAGAAGGAAAAAGCTGCCGCTCCATCACTGTCTTCACCTAAGAAGAGTGCTTGGAAGAGGGCTAAGTCAAAGGGCACAGACAGCCAAACAGAGATGGTAAAGCAGGAGCCCTCGCCCTCGAGCAATGTGGTGGACAACGCTGAGGACTATGAGAAGAAGAAGCCGGGTAGGAAGAAGGTGACCAAGGAGAGCATGCCATCTCACAGCAGGCCTATGGTTCAACCCCCACATCACAGCAGCCCCAGCAAAGTGGTCAAATTAAAAGTGGCTCCAACCCGGGCAAACAACGAGCCAAGTAATGCTTCTGTCCCCAAGAAGTCCCAATCTACCAAGGGCCCCCGACAAGAGGTGAAGGAGAAGAAGAAGAAGACGAAGGCAGAGAAGGCGGTCAAGAGAAGGAAGAGGGAAGATCTTCCTGCCAGCAACACTCAGGAGGAGCAGATCCAGCAGGAGAGCATGAACATTGAGGCAGAACACTTCACAATGGGTAAGACCTTAATGAATTTATTCTCAATTATGATGACGTTAAAATACTATCATGATGATGTTTTTGAAACAAATATAAATAATTCTGTAATTTTGGGGAAAATTAATTATTAACCCCACATTTACATATAGGGCATTTAGCAGATGCTTTTATCCAAAGTGAAATACAATAAGTACATTTTTAGAATAAATATTCAAGATAGTTTATTGTCTTAACACAATTACAAAAGCAGTTGGTGGCAATGAAATTCTTGAGTCTCAGGCTCCTTCCACAATGCAATTTAAAAAGAAAAGTAAATAAGAAACAAGTAAAAATACTGAGACCTAAATAAACCAAAATAAATAAGTAAACTACAATACTGGACACATAAACTTCAATCCTGGACAATATAATATATCGCTGTCGGTACAGTAAGACATCAGTTAAGTCATGTTAAGTGCTAAGAATTTCAAGATCAACCTAGCCTGGCTATTGCCAGACCAAGCACAATCGTAGATTGCACCTTGGTCTGGGTAAGCTGCTGTTATTTTCTTCAGCACAAGAGGCGTGACCAACGGACAGAGTTAAATTGACTGTACGCAATTGGCTGCTTGCTTGTCGCCAGCAGAATGGGTGGGACTACCCAGTATAAAGGCAGCCACACACCAAGACGATGACCCGATCGTCGCCAGAAAATGGAGTCGGGCTATTTTCACCGACTTAGTCAAAAAAGTGAAATACACACCTAGACGACTACAGAAAAAGCTGTGCGTTCTGTGCTTGCGCAAGATGTAATGTCTCCAGACATTACAAAAAACAGTGGTAGGTGGCGTTAATCTGTATTGTGGTCCAAAAAATAACAAAAACTGGAAATACCTGGACCTCTCTCAGCAACTGCGAACAGCGACGATCTTTCCTCCACCATGCTGATAAATTGTTCCTCGATTTCGCTGGTCCACATGGTCAAAGAATTAAATATCAACAATCAAAACGATGCCAAACAATGCATTGAGAGAGTGTGTCGCCATTGCCTGCACTTTCACTGTTTGTATGTTTACCATCCTTAGTTCCGTGATTCACTGATTCGCTAGTCAAGGGCTAGCCCTCCACTTATTAGATTGATAAAGTCTGTAGTGGCCGATTACACATGTTGAATCGGCTGAAAGGAAGCCGACGACCTTATCGATGGCGACCTCACCGTACACACCAAAGAGACCCATGTCACCAACCTCTCAAGACTCACCGACGCCTGATTTTCGGTGCGGTGTGTGGCCACCTTTAGATCAACCCATTTCCTATATACAACAAAGATAGCTAGGATAAGACAGTACACGATGCTAAGTACTATTAACTGACAGAATGAGGTGGAACACACAATAAGTGGGGTGGTGGGGTGTAAGGAAGGAGGCTTTGCAGAGTCCAGGTGAACTCTGAACGAGTGAGTCTTGAGTCTCTTGTTCAGTGTCCAGGTGAACTCTGAACGAGTGAGTCTTGAGTCTCTTGTTCAGAGTCCATGTGAATCTGAACGAGTGCGTCTTGAGTAGGGTTGCAAAATTCCCAGAATTTCAAAGTTGGGAATTTATGGGAATTAACTGGGAATTTACTAAATTAAAGGTTGGCTCTTAATAGGGGACTTAAATATAGTTGGGGAAAATATATTTCAGCATAATCTTGACTAACACAACCAGATTTCATGCAAGTAAAGCAATAAAAAAAGCAATAAAAGTAAAATAAGAGCAATATACTCACTCGCTGATTCCCCTGGCCCAGAACATTAACCAATCACATCGGTGTTTCTGATAAAGGCAGGCCAAAAGCTTTGCTGTTTTACCGACCGGATACGACAAGAGTCTTATCTATTGGTTAGCTCCACTGGTCTTGATACTTCACCCCTGTATTCTTGTTCATAGTGTTCCAATTGCGTACAGTGATATTTTCAAATGCATGGTTGGTGCCGCCCCTCGAGTTTGGCCATTTTTATTACTCGTTGCCAGACCCTACAGCTTTCTAGATGTGGGTCTGGATTTCCAGGCTAATTAATTCCCATCATTTTCAGATTTGTAATATTTCCAAAATTCCCGAGCTTAACTTCCCATGGAAATTTACCGGAAGTCTCCACCCTTCTGCAACCCTAGTCTTGAGTCTCTTGTTCAGAGTCCAGGTACACTCTGAACAAGTGCGTCTTGAGTCTCTTGTTCAAAGTCCAGGTGAACTCTGAACAAGTGTGTCTTGAGTTTCTTGCAGGAGCTGGTGAGTCACTCTGCGGTCCTGACATCGGCAGGGAGCTCGTTCCACCATTTCGGTGCCAAGTTAGAGAACAGTTGTGACTTTGTTGTTCGACCTTGGGTTTATCTTAGTGATGACCGTACTTATTTTACCCTCAAAAGGTCTGGCAATCCCTGAGGTTGGACCCCTGCTGACCTCCGAAGTCTCTAGCCCCGTCCCGGGGAAACGGAGTAGGAAGAGGCCCGGGGAGCTGTGGCTTAGCCCCCCCTCCAGCCCCCCCTCCAGCCCAGAGGAGCCAGGGGCACTGCCAGCTCTCAAGGCCCAAAAGCTGGACCCCAGGATACCCAAACCCAGGGCAGCGGAACCCCTCCTAGGTAAAATCACAAAAGATGGAGGTCCTGAGGAGAAGAACAAGTGTATGTGGACCTCCACCCCCAGAAGGCCAGAAGAACCCTACTTATTATTTATTCGCTGTACTTCAACCTGCCTAGTTTCTTTCTAAAGTGGTTTTGATACATTTGTTTGAGGGGATGTCATAAATGTATGGTGGGCAGCATGGTGCATTAGGTCTATTCATGTTGACATGGTGGCTCTGTATATTGAACCGTATAACTGTATATAGATGTGCCTTTCAGCTGAGCCACTAAATCATTCTTCATGTGGTCATTTGAAGGCTCCCCTGAACCGGCTCCAGACCGAGGGACTGGGGGAACCCCCAGGATCAGAAACTCTCCTGGGGAATGGTGGAAGCTCTCTGATGCTCTCCCAGACGGGGATATCCTGCCACAAGCACCACCACCAGCACCCACAATACCACCACCACCAACCCCACCACCTCAGAGCCAGAAGGCACGCAAGGGAGGCAGACCTTCGTCCAAGCAGGGGGCCAGACCTCCTTCCAAGCAGGGGGGCAGTCCTCCGTCCAAGCAGGGGGGCAGACCTCCGTCCAAGCAGGGGGGCAGACCTCCGTTCAAGCAGGGGGGCAGACCTCAATCCAAGCAGCGAGGCAGACTGCAGTCTAAGCAGGGGAAATCCCTCACCCCGCCCACACCGCAAAACGCCACAGAAACCACCACCACGGCTGAGTCCAAGCCCTTCAAACGGGGCAACATTTTTTCGGCTCCCAAGACCATCCGGCGCTCTCTGGCCATGTTCCAGGACATCTTTAGCCAGACAGCGGTGGTGTCTCCTCCGGAAGACAACCGGGAGGAGGCTGAGGGCGGCAAGAGGAGCCGGAGGAAGAGGCCCAACAGGGACTCCCACATCAGGCCCTTGGATGCCCTTAACAGCAGCGGGCCACCGCTGATCATAGAGGCCCCTGCAGGCCCCAGCTGCAGCACCAGGCTTAGTTGGCCCTCCAATATCGCACCCCCCCAGCCCAGCAAGAGGCCCTCAGCCAGCATGTAAGCAGGGTTCAAACGCCGGGGGGGAGGGGTGGGTTCTCAACTAGCAGGGTTTAGATGCAGGGGGGTAAGGGTGGGCTCTAACCCAGCAGGGTTCAGACGCAGGGGGGTAGGGGTGGGTTCTTATCCAGCAGGGTTCAGACTGAGGGGGTGTAGGGTGGGCTCTTATCCAGCAGGGTTCAGAGGCAGGGGCTAGGTATGGGTACCTGGCTTCTCTTAAAGGCTCTACCATGACACGTTGTCTGAACCGCAGAGCTCACCCTCCAGTGTACTGATGCAGGAGCTCTAGCAGGCTGCTATGCACATATTGCGCACGTTTCCACCAGCGGGTGTGGGTCAGCAACGGTGCGGCCCGCCAAAAGTGGACGGGGTCCGGACTGAGCCATACTCATCTCACAGTATTCCTCCGTTGGGGTACTGAGACGTCTGAAAGGGTGCCAACAAGTTTGAGCTACACATGCTGTCTGTTGATTGGGCGACAGTGTGAGAGGGGGATAATAACAAACAAACACAGTACCCATGAGGTATTTCTTAGTAACGGAGAAAGCTTAGTTAATTGAAGAAAATGTTAGGCAAAAGTTTGATGTCCTTCTTGGATGTCCTACAATGTTGCTCTTTGTTCATTGTGTTCTGTTTCCTTGGATTTATTAGCAGGCTACACTGTGTCAGGCTGCTATGAGGTCACGATGCTTACGTAGCTGCCGCTATTGCAATCCAGCTTAAACCCCGCCCTACCATAAGGGTACAGTTGTCGGTGGAAACCCGAGCCGTAACTGAGCTGGACCAAACTGACCCTCACTTCACCACCAAGGCGAACCGCACCACTCGGTGGAAACGAGGCATTTGCGGCCCGACGGGCCAATATTGGGATACATTTCTGCTTCTTCCCCATAGTACCCATAACTGGCGCTGATGGGTCTGATGTGTGTGTTTTTGGGCAGGGGGAAGGGTTTCCAGAGCGGCCCGTCCTCCCTCGTAGACCTGGAGCAGCATGAGGAGGATGAACTCACTTGTAGGTTTTATTAAGGGCATTTATGCATAAGAGATACAATCCCTTTTTCTATGTATTTTGTCCTTTGAAATAGTTTTTCTTCCACAAAGTCCAGCTTCCTGTAGAAAGATGCCCTCGCCCTACCAGCTCCTTAATGATCTTTGTATTGTATTTATACAATTGCAACTTGTCTCTTACACAACCACATGGTACACCATCCATTGAACTGATGCCTTGTTGAAGTTTGAAGCACTAGGAAACTAAGGTCAGGTTGACACTAAGGGTGCTGTTGTGTTGCAGCTCCCCAGTGGACCAGAACCCAGTCCTCCTACTGGCTGTCCTTGGGGCTCTACGCGCCCCCTTTGGTTCCCATGGTCCTGCAGGACCAAGATGCAGCCAACCTGGATGAGTGGCTGTCCCTGCTGTGGCCCGCCCTCGCCCAGGGTGAGGACTAGCATCTCAGCTAGGGATAGACCGATATAGATTTTTTATGGCCGATACGCTACAGATTATTTTTTCATCAGCCTTAGCCGATGACCGATTTTCTTGAGCCAGTATTTGGAGCTGATACCACCCTGGAAATCCAGAGTTCACGCGAGAGCAAAATTCGATTTTGCTCAGCGAGTCACTCTGGGAACAAACAATATACCCACTATATCACCCGATAATATCACTTGATAATATCTGACCGCTGATATATCGGTTGATCGCTAATCTCAACTTACTGGCAGCAAGCGCTTTATGATTTCCAGGGGGAGGCATTAGCTCAGGAGGTAGAGCCGTTTGGCTGGTAACCGCAAGGTTGCTGGATTGATCCCCGGCTCCTCCTAGCTGAGTGCTGTGGTGTCCCTGAGCAAGACGCCTCACCCTAATTGCTCCTGACGAGCTGGCTGTCGCCCTGCGTGGTTGACTCCACCTTGAATGTGTGCATGGGTGAATGTCAGTCAACACTGTAAAGCGCTTTGCATAAAAGTGCTATAGAAATGAGGACCATTTACAATTTAAAACCCATTTGTTGATTACCAGGTGTGACATCTGTTGCTATGGGCATATACTGTACACACACGCAGAATCATGTTGAGGCATCTTAATTACTTTCTTTTTAAAGCGTCTGAATCTGCTTTTTTCTTCTCTGCTTTCAGAGCCGTCGAGCCAGGCGAGCTCGGACTACTTTGAGTGGTTCTGCCACCAAGGCCGGGTCATTGGCCTCCAGATGGACATGTGCTTGGAGTCCATGTGCAACGGAAAGATCATCCTGTCCTCCTCCATGAAGAAGCCCCTCTGGGTGGACCACTGCGCCACCACCGTAAGGAGACCTCTGCTGGTTCCAGGTTCTAGTGCACTAGCACCATCGTAAGGAGCCACCATGTTCTCTGGTGGGTGCCAGGTTCTAGTGCACTAGCACTACCGTAAGGTGCCACTATGTTCTGTGGTTGGTGCCAGGTTCTAATGTACTAGCACCACCATAAGGAGCAACCATGTTCGCTGGTGGGTGTCAGGTTCAAGTGCACTTGGGTACAATGCTCTGCTGCTATTTCAATGAACTTCACAGAGACAGGTTGGGTGGAGCACTGGACTGGTTTACTGTAACATGGGCCAAACACACAACCAGTGTGCACATATAAATAGCAAGCCGTAGTCTGTTCCCGCTCGAACACAGTGTAAAATCGATTGCTTCAGAGCAATTTACAAATTGCCCAACATAACGTGATCATATGGTAGTATTTTAAATAAAATATAAAAGGATCCTATCCTGTCATCTAGTGGCAATAAAACATAGAAACTATGTCCAAAATACATAGTTAACTAAAACAAAAAGCACATAGCACAAAACACACTTTCAAGAGCACAAAATAAACATACCTGTAACATGGGACAAACACACAACCATTGTGCACATATAAATAGCAAGCCATAGTCTGTTCCCGCTCAAACTATAAAGAGGAGACCCATATTACTGCGCACAGGTCACGTACATCTCGTGCTTAATGGTGTGTTCCAGATGCCTCGGACACCAGCCTTCCGAGTTTCAATTGTGACGTAATTTCTTGTCCCGTAGCACTTACAGCGTTCCTGTTCGTCTTTGTGATTGTGTCATGTCGTTGGCTAGTCATTGTTACTGTTAGCTACATTAGCCTCTTTAGCAAACCAGCTCAAAAATGGACAACACAACTTTACATTCTATTGCACACACAGCAAGACCGTGCAATGCATACATTTGGTGAACTGAATAAAGTAGCAATGTAATCAAGTGTGTAAGAGCATTTAAATCGACATTAAAATTACCAACGTGGTACAAATACAAAGAAAATAAATCTCCTCACGGGCGCAGCCGTTTTGTATACTCTCAGAATTCCGAGGGGGCACGACGAAAAGGGGGCGTGCATCTGAGAAATGCCGAAATAAAGCTGGGAGATTTCCCCACTTGGACCAAAACAAAACAATAGCATTAAGTTTGCTTAATGCTTAACCCAAGCATTTAGTTTGACAAGCATGTAACAAATTAAATGCTGATCGATTTTAAAGGTGTCATTGCACAGTTTTTTTCATAAATTTTGCGTTGGTCACTAGAAGCAATAAATGCAGTGGCCGAGCTCCCGGACTCTGGCGGTGCACCCTCCCGGGCACGGGGATTGAATACAATATGGCAGCCGCGATGCACGGTGCCCCAAGGCGGCTTTTCTTTCTGTATTCAATCGCCGTGCCTGCAGGGGTGCACCGCCGCCGGGGGACCGCGACAGCGGGGCACGGCGGAGCTCCCGGACATACGATACAGCTCCCGGACTCCGGCAGTGGTGCACTCCCGCAGGCTCGCGGTCGCGGCTCTTCTTTCGCGGTCGAACCGCAGTCGTGGCTCTTTCTGTATTCAATTGAGGTGTCCACGGGAGTGCACCGCCGGAGTCCGCGAGCTCGGCCAGGGCTCGGCTGCCGGGAGCTCAGCTGCACCCGGGAGCTCAGCTCCGGGCCGCAGTAGTGCCCCGAGGCGGCTCTTCTTTCTGTATTCAAACGCCGTGCCCCAGCCGCCTGTCCGGGTCAATAATTTGTTCCCCAACTCTTGTTTTTTGGTCAAGAGACCAACATTGAGTCTTGTTATAGCCACAAATAGCACAGGCACAAATTCAATACGGTCTTCCCGTGGGCCGTCCCAAGCCAAGGTGGGCGAGGCCATGAATACTTATTCACCAACTGACGTCAGTTTGTGAGGCTTTTCTGATCCGGTCGTTTGTGCGTCTATTTTCTTACATTTGCTGATGCAGGCAATCGAGGTAGGAGAACGTTTTGACGTGCAGCAAGCATTATGCAACTCCGAGTGACCTATCGTATTTCAAAAGGAGGAGTAATAAACGGTTTTCGGTGGAATGAGAACTTTAAACATCTTATTATGCATGGTTTGCAATTATAACTGAATGTATATCCATGCGGACAGACTTACTTACAACAGCGTATGATCGATTACTTCTGAGCAATTTACAAATCACCCAGCATTGTTAAACAAAAACTTCCGCTGTAGACTTTCGAAATAAAATATAAAACGTTGGTTGGAGTCCCAAGTTTAATAGGAATTTAACAAATAAAAAAAAGTCATTAATTACACTGTTACACTAGCACCACCGTAAAGAGCAACCATGTTCTGTGGTTGGTGCCAGGTTCTAGTGCACTAGCTCCACCGTTAGGAGCCACCATGTTCTCTGGTTGGTGCCAAGTCCTAGTGCACTAGCATCACTGTAAGGAGCTACCATGTTCTCTCTGGTTGGTTCAAGGTTCTAGTGCACTAGCCATGCAGGCGGGATAGGGTTCTGACTAGGGATGTTAAAAATGTGGCGACCCAGCGATCGATTCTCGACTCAAGTCGACTCTAAAAATAGAAATCAGAAAATAGTTTTTTTATATATATTTTTTTTTGATGTGTGAACTTCTTAAATGTCTTGTTCAAAACGTTGCAACAACTTATTGTTTTCAAAATTACCATTTAAAAAATATAGCCGGAGATATGCTGCCCATAAGTGTTGTCGATGTGAAGGGGTTCCGCAATCTGATCTGATTTCTCGAGCCAGATTACACAGCCCTGTCACTAAACTATGACGGCTGGAAAAAATGTACAGCGAAGCAGCAGGCTCGCTCCGTGAGATCCTGTCCTTAGCCAAATATCCTATTTATTTTAATAATTAGGCTATGTAGCTTAAATAATGACATAATCAGGCCGCATAAAAGGCAACATGTTTAATAGCCTAACTTCCAAATCAATGGGAAAAAACATAAACGTCTGATTCGCAATATCAAGGCATAGTGTTACGAGTAGCATATGTGTGTGCGCTAGAATGGCATTGTGCGTGTCAGCGGGTGAGCGGTAGCGTAGGTCAGTCTAGTGAAGAAACAAACGAGTCCGGTTGTGTGAATAAAGTTCCAGCCTGTCAAGAATCGATGGCCGCTTCATTCCGCGGAGAAAGTTGCCATCACCCCTGATGCTTGGTGTTGACTAGGTGACTGGGTTGTGCAGAGTGCAATCCTGTAGACCCACTCAACGCCAGAGAGAGAACACTGGCTAACGTCCTGCAAGCCGCCATTGAAGATGGGGGCATAGCCTACAGAGTGGCAGCCTGCGTGCATGACAATGCGTCCAACTAATTAAATGGTTTCATGTCTTAAACAATTTCCGTTGCAAAGAGGAGGCACACAGCATTAACATCCAAATTTAAAAAATGAGTAATTTACCTATTGTAAATTAACATGAGACATTGTAAATGTTCACAATCCTGCTCTATGCTCTGTGATATTTTGTTTATCAACATCAAATGCATTATTGGTGTGCTTTTGAGCACAACCTTTGCAATATGACGGGCGGGTCACTGTCTTAAGGACAGCGCAGATTTTTTGAGCTCCGCAACTGCTGCAGCCACGCGGCAAAACAAAACAAAAAATTCAATCTATTTGTCGACTTATGACTCCGATGCGTCAACTCACAAAATACGAGTCGTTAACATCCTTAGTTCTAACCCAGTTCAGACCTGCGGTCTTGTGGAACATCTCATTCCCTCTCTCTTTCAACCTGCTATATTGTCTTCACTACCCTGTCCCCAGGAAAAGTCTTTAGAAATGGAAGTACAAATTATCCCAATTCACCCCTTGGCCCTAGCCCTGACCCCTTATTCCTACCCCTCGCTTTTGTGCATTCATGCATAGGGTAGGGCTGTCCCAAATAGTCATTTCATTGAGGGGTAGGGCTAACTAGCCCTTGAAAGTAAAAATTTTGAGAGGCACACTCACTAGCGAGGGTTGTGAGAAATCTCCCACAATACCTTGCGAGAAAATAGAAAATCAAGAAAAATCCTAGGCAAGATGGCAGCGAGAGATGCGACAGGATCGAAATCCACAAATGTAAGTATTTTCTTTATTAATAAACTTAAAAAAAATTATGATGACCATCACATTATTCTGCTGTTTCAATGTAGTATAGATGGTATCAATTTTCTTTGTAACAAGCATAACCACAAAATCGCTAGTATGCATGGCTCTAGCTAGCGAGCTTGCGAGCGAACATTAGAACATTAGAACATTGATGATAGTGCATGACATTACAGGACATATTTCAACATTGATGACAGTACTGGACATATTTCAACATTGATGATAGTTCATGACAGTACTTTCAACATATTTCAATATTGATGATTATACATGACGGTACTGGATACATTTCCATGTCCCATTTCCCACTTTTGATGGCATGTTGTCGATTGATGGTGGGAAACTTGTAAGTTGTTGTCTTTGGAATCTGAACAATGTTACAATGATATCCATATGTTCTATGTTCTAGGGGCTATAATCACTTGCCAAGTAATGCAATAGGTATTGTTTTAAAAATGCTATGTAGCCTGGAGAATGGTTGATCAATGTGATGTAGTCTGTCTGTATTAATTATTGTAGATAACATGTGGCTATATCAACCAGTTCTGCAATATAATTCCTTATCATCTGTAATGTTTCATTTCAGGAAATCGTTGAGGCCACTACCGCCACAGAGCCCACCCCTCCACCTCAGGCACCTCATTTGCATTGGTAGCCCTTAGCCCCACAACTCCTAGGAAAGTAGAGTAGCCAGGATTTTTCAACAGGGTGGACTTTTGTGAAATAGGGTGGGTCACTATTTTTAACATTACATTTTTTGGATTCCGATATAGGCAGTACAGCAATTGTCCCAAAATGAACAACACCTGATTTCATTAGTGGTCGGACGATTAATGGCAAACAATAATTGGCTACATTGCTGAATAGATTTGACTTTATTCATCCCGGGTGGAATTTAAGTCACAACATGCATGAATGCATGTGTTTTTGACATCGAACATGCAGACTTCAAATGTCAAATAGCTAGTCAACGCCATGGAGAAGAGAACCACATAGCGTAGCCTGGTCTAAATATTAACAGAAGGTTGTAGGCTATTGCGAGCACTTAGTAAACATGTAACCAATAACACTGTGTGTACAGCCTGAACCCAAAACATTGATTCCGAAGCAGGTACTACTCAAAATAACAAAACGTAACAACTTCTGACCAGGCTATTGAGTTCAACAAACATTTCAGGGATTTACAATTCTTCGTGTGCCTGCTGGATGTGGCTGGGTCCGACTAGTAGAGAGCTGAAGCGCTGGACGGATAGACTGGGTAGCCCCGCCCATTCTGCCGGTGATTGAGTTCACTCTGAACAAGGGTCTGGAGAAGAGCAATACATTTCTTTCTAGTTTGGATCCCTTTTTGCTGGAGCCAATCACCAAGCTCGTTTTTCCCCCTGGCTGGTTTAACACAATGACGACAGCGAAGCGACGGCAAGCAGCCAATTGCGTACACAAGTTGTGTTCGAAATCGTTCCCTATCATATAGTGCACTATATAGGGTGCTCAGCATTTCGTAGCGGTGTTCGATTTCTCAGTGGTTAATTTCGTTCCCTACATCTTATTCCCGTATACCACAACGCAATGTGGGCACATTTCCTGACGCAAATGACGTTTAGAAATGTTCAGCGTTGTGCCTGATCTTTTGTTTGTTCGTTCCCTAAATAGTTCACTATATCATAAACACTATATAGGGAATAGTGAGTGAGTGAATAGGGAACAATTTCGAACGCAGCTACAATCAATTTAACTCCAACCAACATGCAATATATGATTACGCTTGGTCTGGCAATAGCCATGCTTCTGGATGGGCAGAAGAGTCTCGAGAAGTACTCACACACGGAGGCATGGAGAGAGCTGAACGACAAGGTGTTTGTGGACAAGCTTGAAGGAAACGAGACTGAGTCATCGTTGTCGGCATTGATCCTTTCTGTAGTGGTTAAATCGAATCTTGGTTTCTTAAATAATGACGGCAACGTTTTTTAGTTTTTTTACATATATGTAAGATAATCCAGTTCCAACGATTGTGGACAGTTTTAATCAATTAGGCACAGAATATAAAATGAACAAAAAAATACTTTCTGTAAGTATTTGTAGCATAATGATATTTTATTTAAATTTAATGTATCTCACGATGTTGTATGACATATTATTGGCTATTTTTTTGTTCCTTGAATTTCAAGTTAATGCCTGGTACTTCTGATAGTGTGGATGATGGTGAACAATCAGTGGCGGTGAACCAGCCACTGATGGTTTAAAACTGACCGTTTGTTGCACCCCCCCCCCCCCCCCCCCCCCCCCAAAGTTATTGTATCATTAAAATGTGATTGATGCCTTTTTGTAATATGCAATATTAGTTCCATTATATCACTGGTTCTTGTTTGTATGATATCTTTTTTTTTTACGTTGATGACCCACTACCTCAATTTATGTTTATTCTGGTTTATATAATATCTTTTGGCACAATGTATGATGCACAATAAAGTGCAAAATTGCAGTTTGAAACAGATTGTGAGCATGAATAATATTCTTATCTGGTTTAATATCCATCTATTGTTGCATTTAGACACATCACCAGTGATGGAACTTGGTGTCATTGGGTGTTTCGGGTCTCTCAACAGCATTCACCCTCACCCAGGTGACCCAGCCGGGATTGATAAAGTCTCGACTTGTGTCTAAGTAGCATGTACCCACGGATCGCCCGTCTTGATCCAAAGCCATCTAGAGGCCTTCTCAGCTGCCTCTGGTGGTCTTGATGGCCTTTCTCTGGCATGCACCTGTTATTCCAAGCAGGATGCATGCTTTGCAGAGAGATTGCGCTGCGAATCCTCTACAGCCCACCCCTATTGGCACACAACTGGCATGCCACCCCCGTCTGCGGCACTCCACTAAGCTGGCATACCTAGCACGCTTTCTCTCATTGGCTTCTTACATGTGCACCTCCCAAGGAACTGTCAACGCCAGTAGGACCACCTGTTTTCTTGAATCTGAGAATATAACTTTTCCCCCAAAAAAAACATTTCTCAGATTCACTGACAACTGTAAAAAGATGTTTAAAACCCACGCAAGAAAAATCACTACAGCTGAAGCCGATATTGTAAAACTCAAAACAACCGGCAACAAACTTGTTGCGTCTTTTTACATAAACGCTGTCAACGACTACTAATGACCTAACTGAATTCCCTTTCAAAAGCGAAGGTCACTCAAAAGTGAGGAGTAGGTCACCTGAGAGCTGCATCCATAGGAAACTGAAGCAGCTGAGCTTTTCGCTCAGTTCTAGCCCTAATGTTGAGACAGAGCGAAAAGAGTACAACCAAACTTAAACAGCCTCCATTTTCGGCCAACGAGCAATGAGTCTTCCAACAGAAATCAATTGGATTTACATATGCGATAAAAAAAAAAAAAGTGCAATAAAACATGACAAACTGTATTTCACTACAATATTTGATTTGGAACATCAATTAACACCACTATGCACTCGGTGAGTTGCACATTTCTGAGAACTAACGTTTAGGGTTGTTTTAACAACATGTTTGATTGCCCGTAGCCAGCGCGTAGCAGGCAGGGGTGATTCTAAATGAGCAAAATACCCGAGACGGGACCAATAGTCAAAATTTTGGTGTCAACCACTCTATTTCATCCTAGACAAACCAGAAAGGGGGCTCAATGTTCAAAATACCAGAATTGTCCGTTAAGGCAAATTCAGAGGAATCATTGCAGGAGGTCCAGTTATCTGGGTTATGTAATGTTATGTGTAAAGATGTCTCAGGAGACAGGAGCTAGCTGGGTAGCCAAGCTGTTGAAGCCTCTGGGTGGGGGCCAGGATCTCTAGGTGGTACACGCATGCCAACCTCTTTTTAGTTTTTTGGTCTACAGACCTCTTTGCAGTTGGTTTGGTCTAGACCTCTTTGCAGTTGGTTTGGTCTGCAGACCTCTTTGTAGTTGGTTTGGTCTGCGGACTTCACTTGGTAGTTAGTTTGCTCTGCAAACCTCTTTATAATTGGTTTGGTCTTCAGACCTCTTCGTAATTGGTTTGGTCTGCAGACCTCTTTGTAGTTGGTTTGGTCTACATACCTCTCTCTGTAGTTGGTTTGGTCTGCTGACCTCTTTGTAGTTGTTTTCAGGATTCTTTGGTCAGGAACCCCCTGGTTTTTATGCTGGGATTGCAGCTGCTGTTGAAATTCCTTATATGGGCAATGGCAGAATTAGCACAACATTCAGGTTCATGGTGGAAGTTTTATAATAGCCTCAGTGGAGAACATTTATTACCTTTCAAATGTAAACTTTTTGGTAGCATTTCTGTTGTTGATCTGAATTCTGGCCTCTAGTCACCCTTTCTGTTGTGTTTTCCAGGTCTTCTTTGTGTCGACCAGCTGCGTGTTTCTGACCCTGAACGCGGCGGACTTCCTCTACAAGGCCGGCCAGTCCTTCTTGGTCCCATCTGGTAAGTGTCTTGTCTCCTGCATCACCTCCCGGTTGCAGCTCCACCCATTAGTGTGGATAACCTTGACTTTGGAAGACCACCACACACAGTTTGTCCTATCACCGCTTTCCAGTGAGGCCGTATACCATTCAGTGTTCTTATTGTAATTGTGCACGCAAAACAAAATTATAAAAGAAATTGCAATATGAAGTTGCAATATATTGTAATTAAATTGAATGTTTATTCGCAATAGATATAGATTGCATTATTGACTGGTCTAGTAGGGGTTCGGAGAGGCTCAGGTGGACCTGTTTGCGTCTAGAGAGAACACCCACTGCAGGTGGTGGTTCGCTTTCAGCCCTCAAGATCTTCCCCCATTGTGGGTTGACACGATGGCGCACACACCTTGGCCTCACTGATCCATATTTTTCTGGAGCGGATCACACAGGAGAAACTGCCCCTTATTCTGGTGGCCCCAGAGAGCCGCTCATCTCTGTGGCGCTCTCACGCCGCTATGGCTGGTCCCGGCGGGTGGCGCACAAGACAGTGCACCACCTGCCGATATGACGGGAGAGCTTCTGAGAGGTTGATCATGCAGGGCAGAGACTGCCAGCAGGACTGCCAGCTTCCTCTTCTGCCCTCTAGGTGGTGAAGTGGGGCCCTCTCTCTGAGTGGTTGGCTTACTGGAGAAAGGTTTGGTTTAATCAAAGTCAATGCGGCAGCCATTTCGGCTGGTCCCCCAGGCTGTTTTCAGTTACCCACTGGTCAAGAGGTTCTTGCGTGGGGCTAGACGTGTAAGGCCTGTTTCTCAAGTGCTTACACCATGCTGGGGACCTCCCAAGGTGTTGTGTGGGTTATCCAGGGGCCCTCTGGAGCCTCTGTCTCACCCCTCCAGAGACCATTTCAGCACCGTGTCAGTAGACAGTTACAAGCCTACGAACGTCGTTAGAGCAGTGCACGCGTGTTCATGTTAAAAGGAGTTTTGGGAAACGCTCTGAAATTTTTTACAAAGGTTCGAAAGATCCTTTGTGAGAATGATCGTACGAGTGTGGATTCATCAGGAAACTGGGCCTGTCATCTTGTTGCGTTGATATTGGTCTGTCGTCTTGTTGTGTAGATTTCTTGTGTTGGTGTTGGTCTGTTGTTGTGTTGATGTTGGTCTGTTGTCTCGTTGTCTTGACCTTGATCTGTTGTCTTGTTTGGTTGATGTTGCCTTGTTGTGTTGATGTTGGTCTGTTTTCTTGCGTTGTTGATGTTGTCTAGTTGTGTTGACGTTCAGTGGGGTATACTACGAAGCACTCTGAACATACCCAGGCTTTCTTTGGAAAACCTGGATCGACAAATACAAAACTCGCAATCAGAGTTAAATGGTACCTCGAAGCTCACTTAGGAGTTTCAATGTGCATTCCCTTAAAAGTTTTTATTGCGTCATTTTAATCACCTTTGCAAAATGGATAGATCAAGAGCAGTATTTTTCACTCAAGAGGAACAGATTCTGTCGTCATTATGAAAAAGAATCAGATAACAGCTAGGGGCAGCACAGTTGCGCATAATAGGGCTAGGGAGGCGTGCTGGCAAAAATTTGCAGATCGTGTAAATTCGGAAGCGAATTTACGCGAGTTTTGGGAAACGCTCTGAAATTTTTTACAAAGGTTCGAAAGATCCTTTGTGAGAATGATCGTACGAGTGTGGAT